>LPNX010752928.1:694636-718112 GCA_001517045.1 Pseudotsuga menziesii
AGGGCTTCTTCATGAGAGCTTTCTAGGGGTTGATCTTTTCCACTTCCTCCCTTGGCAATGTCTTCATCCTCAAGCAATGGGTTCGAAATGTTTTTGTCAATGGGATACCCAATATCCTCTTTGAAATAAGGATCCCATCTCTCACAAAATACCTTGATAAATCCTTCAAGTGAGTGAATTCCTTTCTTAGGAATCCCATTGTATCAATTTTTTACATCTTTGTCCCTTAAATCAAAGGAGATCGTAAACATTTGCATCTTAATGTCATCATGTGCGACATTCCACTTTGAAATTGCTCCCATGAACAATATAATATGCCATTGAACTAAATTGTTATTTGCATGGAGTTTTGGCATGCATTTTCTCCAATTGTTGCCATTGAATAGATTAGGATTTCCTGAGATCCTCGAGAAATTTAATTGATCAAACCAGTTGTGCATCCATGGTTTATTGAAAAACGATGTATTATCTTTTTATTGATGCCAAAATATGTGGAGTCGCTAAGATGAACTCTTCTTCTTAATTGACGGATGTGCTCACCTCTACGCTCGACAAGGTCATCAAAAGCTAAGGTTTTTGTCTCGAACTGTACTTCTTTGTTCTCATTTTTCTTCAATGGAGTTGCCAGATAACACTTGCAAGATTAGTCCTTAACAATAATCTCGTCAAAGTACAAAACAAAAACTTACCTCAACTTTCTTACCAAGTATGTCGTTTTTGTCAGGGGATGAAAACTTTGACTTGAGCAACACGCCTCAAGTGCCATGCAACAATCTTCAATCAGTTCTTGGCAATGACACCAAAAAATGTTACTAAAAATAATACCCTTATTTAAGGTCACAAATCTTGGAGCAATAAGTGGTAAGCATGGGTGAAGATAGTGCCCAATGTTACCACGACCTAGCTTCCTAACTCTTTAGGTCAACTCCTAAAACCAAGGGGTAATCCCTAGAATTATGTGAATGATATTTGCAATTGCTTAAACAACACACAAACAACTTTCCCAAGAATCTTCTCAACGAAGATTAGTGCCTTATGGAGTCAAAATACGAAAGTAATAATAACACTAAGTGGAGAGGTGGAAGTTACAACACTTTGTTACCCATTCCAAGAAAAATAACTTCAATACGCTACTGCTGTTATGAAGTTGCAATAGTCATACCTTGTATAGTAAGGCAAGTGACTAGCCTTCAGAGGGTAAGGGGAACCAATAAATCAGATTTGAAGATGTAATAATAGATTTGGTATGTGCCCTACAACAACCTTCAAATAGATGATGGTTCCGTGAATAACGTTTCCCAACAAGCGTTCAACCCCCTAGGGGTCAATCTAGGCCCAAAACCCTGGTTTTTAGGTCTTCAAACTTGGCTGAAATGGTCAATATACCTGCTGTACCTGCAATAAGAGATCTGCAAAACAAAATCCTAGCATGCACAGGCCACCAAAAACTTCACAATTCAACCACAAGAAAATGACACCTTTAAGAATCTACCATCAAATCACCTAGGGCATACTTTTTCATCTAAACAAAAGTTCCAAATTCCAAAGTACTTTTTGAGATAGAATTTTTCTAAGTTTTAGGGTTTTTCCAATATTATACATTTTTGGTATTTTTACAATATATATACAACATAATTTTGATATAAAAGATAAGAGAAGGGGTTATCACCTTAGTCCTCAACCCTAAGGCAATTAGAGATCGTGATCAACATTCCTACTCAATTTCACTATTCAAGATTTTCCAATTATGGCAAAGGCTAGTAACACGATATTAAGTCGAAGTATCCAAACCCTAATTAGGGCAAACAATAAATCTCAAGGTCCACAATGGAGAGCTCCTTCATGAGGAAAGTCTCCTCAAGCAGGACTAACAAGATGCCAATAAAACCCTAATTGACCTTGCTTAAGGTGCAAGAGCAAAGTCAAACAAGAAAATGGAGAGATCTTACCAACATTAACCAAGGAAAGAGCAAGAGAGAGAGTTCTTAGATCTTCCTTAGCCACGAGTTATTATAATTATTCTTTGGATCAATCTTGCAAGATAAACATGAAACGTTTTCCAAAGAGAGAGGTGCACTTCACTTAGAAGCTCCAATATACCACTATAATGAGAAAAAAGTACATAATTAGTGTTGTCTCCTTTCACACACCTAGGGGGAAGCACAACATAAATCTTCAAGCTGCTCATTGTGTCCTTGGGGGCAAGTCTCCAGGTGTTCTCTCCTGATCTCGACTCCTCCGTTTAGGCAAACTCCCAATAAAGCCAGGGGGGATGGTCCCTACAAAGAGTTACTAAGGCTCTTAAATTTTTTATTAAGTGTTAATGATGGACATGATTGTTTTTAGGAGTTTTTCTAAAGAAGATGAAATTATACCGAACAAGATATTGCAATATTAAAGATCAAATTCAACATCATGAAATTAAAATGACATTCATGACATGAAATAATCGTTGAAACAAATGTAGTTGTAAAATGACCAGTGCCAATAATGGAGTCAACAAAGTGTGTGCTACTGAAATTGTAGACGTTTTGCAGTGTATCTTGGTTCGTTTTAAATTAAATGTGGATTAGATGAGTGAATTAAAGATGGAAGGGAACTCCAAATATACCTGATAGTAGAAGGAGTGTGTCCAAAAACTTTATCAAATGTGGCTCCATGCAAAGAAATGTGGGTTGGATCGGAGTCTCTGGGAGGTGTCCAATACTACACCAATTGAGGGTGCAACCTGACGGTATCCCGAGGTCACTATCTAGTGGTTCCCGCTTCCTTTGTGAAATTTCCCCACAAGAGATTTAATCGAGGCGTTAGATTTTCACCTTTGGAGATTTATTGGGGTGTGAACCTAAATAAACTAGTTTCTCCCATTGCTTTTGATGCATTCAACTGATCGGTCGAACCACAGAGGTGCAACGCATGCACAACGGAGCCTTGGTTAGTTTTTAAAGACTTTTGAACAAGTGTTTTTAATTGTTAAGCCCAATAATTTCTTGTAGGCCATAAGGCTGTACTCGGGAGAGCAAGGGGTAAATTTCTAAAGTAAAATAAATAAGAAGAAAGACGAGTTTTCTAATCACTACAACCAAGAGTTTCTTGCAGGCCTGAAAGCCGTACTTGGGAGAGCAAGGTTGGGTTAGTATCCAATTTTGTGAAATGAAAAGAAACTAAAGGAAAGAACTTCGATTGAAATTTATTACACAAAAGAAAAACTACTCTAAAGACTTTAAGCAAATAAAATAACCAAATCAAACAAAATGCGACACAGGCCTTCCCTAAATGGGGGAAGAGGGGTGCAGGGGTTTGAATCCCACCGTCTCTTTATTAATCTTATTACAATGCTTTTTGAAAAAGGGCCTACCTTATGATCCTTAAACATGGATCAAAGAGGCTTACAATAACTTGCTTGGAGAATGGAAATGAAGAAGAGGGAATGAGAGGTGTTTCAAGAAGCTTAAAACTTAAAAAATTTTCCAGAATTTCTGCCTAACCTGTCACGAAAAGGCAAAGACCAGAAAGCTATGTATTTGTAAATTAGTGGATTAGTCAATGAAATACAATAAAAAATACAACCTAATACTTGCCGATAGATAGAAAGATTTTGCTACTTTGAGTACTAGGAAAGGGAAACTAGATCTAAGCTTATGATTATGAAACGAAAGCACTTTAGGTTTAGAAATATGAACAAGCTATGGAATATATTATAAACGTTTAAAATAGATCTAAGCTTGCTTTTGAACGTAACCAAAGAGTAAAATTAAATTTTTAAAAGAATAAGAAGGTTCTCAAGCTCCACCTTGAATCTTTTAGAAAACCTGGAGACTTAAAGATGAAACAAAAAATGTGTTTTTAATCCGAATCCAAGAAAATGATGCAACTTAGCTCAACCTTTTACTTGGGAAGATGATCTGCAACAAAACATATTACACTTGCAACAAAAGATATTAGATTTGGTACCTTCTACAAATAGAAACAAAAAAAACATGAGCTACAACTTAATAAAACATGCCTTCTCAAGTCGCTAAGAGTAAAAGAATAAGTAAATAAATTGACTACTGCAAATATTTACCCTATGTGCTTCAGAGAGCCCTCTAATCCAGTCTAATGATAAAATTAAAACAAAGCGTGAAATTGCAGCAGTATCACCTCATTCACAAAGCAGATCCACCTAAGGTCTCACAACTCATAAGCCTCCAAAGCCTTCAATCTTTATTCACAATAAAACTATAAGTCTATTACAAGAGCAGAGGTTCATTGCATCCTCCTAGAATGATGAAGAAGGCCTCGCTTTTATAGAGTTACCAACCCAAGAGAGGCGTATTATTCACTTGAAGAGGATGGCGTTAACTTGAGCGAATAAGGGAAAAGCTTGAGTAAATCAAAGATTTGGTTGGAGTTGAGTGGAGTTTGTTTGCCATGAGGTGTGCCACCTCTCAAATGGAGAGATGCTTGCTCACCAAAGTCTCACCACACCACCCAATGGCTGCCACATACATCACACGTGAGTTACGAAGATGGCGCACTTTGATTATGGACTGATTCGCTAGCTACCGAATAATCACCAAACCCCATCAACTCGTGACACATATCCTCACGCGAGCTTCATGAAGGGTGACACAATTTTTAACTTGGATTTATTTGTTACTATGAAGATCTCCTTTCAATGTGACACTTTATGCTTGAGTTCAACTCATTTTTAACTTAAGAAGCGTGTTATCACCAACCTTGTAGTTGCCTATGTGAGGCGGATCCAGGATGGATGGTAGAGGGACAAGCAACTAAGGAGGTGGAACCAAGATTGACTCGACTCCCAAATGGGTGGTTGTCACGCCAATCGAGGCAGTCTTCGCTTTATGTTATCTTAGCCCAAGATAACAAAGGGGGAGACTAAGATCTACTCCTAATAGGAGAGATCAGACCTAGACACCAGATCAGATCAAATAGACTTGAGGTATGTAAGGTGTAAGGTAAGATGGAAACCCTAGATCTATGGAGGATGTCACTAGGTGAACCAAGGCTTTGGATTAGGGTTTAGGAAGTGTGAGGTTTGATCCAAAGTGGGACACAGGTGACCTATGAGGTAAGTACTAGATCTAGGGCAATGGAGTCACTATCTGCTCAGCGTTAGACGAGACCCACTTGGGAAATACCCCGATCTACAAACCCAAAAAGGTATTTTGCCGGAAAAGTCAGATCATGGGAAAAACGAGCACCTTGATGGATAGCGCTAGGGTTTGGGAGGCCAATTTTTTAGACCTAGGGCAAACCAACCACTTCTAGCTCAGCGTTGAGGAAGATTTGGTGAGGGGAAGACCCGATCTACAAAACCCAGCAGTGGTTTGGCCAGAGATCATGCGGTCTATTTTTTTAGTATTTTTGGTTTTTTATTATTATGGGATTTTAATGTGAAAATGAAGAAAGCAGATGCCAATAAATTGAGATCTAGAAGAAATGTACTAACTTGTAGATCTTACCTGGAAAACCTTGTAGATGCCTTGATGATGATGATCCCTGCTATCTCGATCAATTTGAGAAGCTTTGAGTGAGTTCTATGTCCAATGTTTTGCTCCAAGAAGTCAATGCGCCCTCTCTCCTGCACAACAAACGTCAACCATATCAGATTTGCTGCATCATGAGAAAAAGCAAGATGCTATAGAAAAATAGGAAGAAGAAATCATAGATCGCAATGACACTAATGAAAACCCCCTGATACAAGCGAAGCCAATCCAAGCGAGTTGAGGAGCCCCTGCAAAAACGCCCAAGCTGATGTCGCCCTCCTGTAGACAAGACAAAGATTCCCGAAAAAATATATAGATTGTTGATGAAGTTGTCATTGATGCCAACATGTGACTTGCAGTGGCTCTTTCAGTTATCATTGATGCCACTATTGTCCCTTGTAGTGGACAAGCTTGATGAAGTGGTACAAATGACCCATTCTATGGTCATTTGTCAAAGATGGTGTGGCTCATGTGTGTGGAGCCCTTGGTATGCTGTAGATGATGCCCATGAAGGTCGTGGAGCCCCTGTCTTTGATTGTGATGGATGGCTATGGTCTTGCATGGAGGTATGGTGAAGAAGTTTTTGAAGAGATCCTCAAACCCACAAGATGGTCTTTAAGCCCACATGCTTAATAGTGGTTGAAACACTTGGACATGCTGTTTGAGCCCTCTCTCACTTGGTGATGAAATCATTTTTGGAGCCCAATGCTTGCCCTTGATGATGGTTTGATTACTTACTTGGATGGATGCCTGAAGTAGCTGATGCTCTTGATTATGCCTTGAAGACCACAGGCTGGTCGTTGAGAAAGTCCTTGAAGCAGCCCTCTTACTATAATAATATCTTGCTTAAGGCCCTTGAAAAGGATGAGGTGGCATGCAAGTCGGCCCACACAATGTGACAAATGTATTAAATAAAAAAAATAAAAAAAACAAGTAGAAGTCGGCTCTGTCAAACAAAATTAAAATAAAAATCAAATGTGTTATTTACAAGTCGGCCCCATAAAAATTCATAAAAATGTGTATAAATAGAAATAAAAAGTTCTAATTCAGGTGGAGATTCGATGGTGAGGTAAGGAGCTCTGAGATTCTTGGGTGTGCATTAAGGTAGCCGCAGTAAGTGATGAAGTGAAATTTTGTATCCTCAGTTTCGAATTTCTACAGGATAAAGTTTTTTATTTGCTGTTCCAACATCTTTCACAGCCCGAATTTTGAAAGGAGGTTCAGCTCAGCATACAGTTCGAGGTTTTTCTTTTTTTGTGAGTTTACCACAGTCCAAATTTGAAAGACCTAAAGCTACCATTGTACAAACAGTCCCAAAAATGCAGCAGTAGCAGTCAAGTGACAGTCCGAATTTTTGCAGCAGAGAAGCTTTTTTTTTTTCTGGCAGTCCTATGTTGGATTTGCATAAGAGGTATGTTGTCTTGTGTTTACTCCAGCTCACGAATAGAAGCAGCAGTGAAAACCTTTGATGAATAAGGTTGCTGCAGAAGAATTCCAAATTATTGTTGCAGCAGTCCTTTCTCCATTTTGGTACAGCACTCTGTTTAAGACTTGCGTGGGGTTACTCCAGCAATCATAGAAACCTGAAACCATTGCAAGATATGACAGTTCAGAAACTGTAGCATCCATTCATAAGATCAAAGCAGTATCCTAGGGTTTGAACAGTACAAGCTTGAAGATTGAATTGCACAAGTGTTTGTCATGAAGCCCTAGTTTTATGCACTATGAAGATGACCTACTTTAATAGGCACAGTTGAAGTGACAGGTCAAAATCTTGACATATACAGACCTGAATTTCGTTGAAGGACATAGATCAAGCAACAAAGAGGGAGTCCACATGCAAACACAGTCTGAATTGATGCTTGGGGTTTTAATCTTCATAAATGACCTTCGTTGAATTCTGAGTTTGGTGAAGATTCGGGTGGCAACAACATACTCCTTGACAGTCCAAGCTTGCAAGGGAACACAGTCCCAAGGTCATTTACAGTTTGACAGTCAGTGCTCCTTCTTTCCTCCACAGTCCCGAGCTGACTATGTGCAAGCTTTATACACAGTCCAATCTGGTGAACCACATGTGTTTAGGGTACTTCCACAGTCAAGGTTAAAACAGTCTGAGTAGATAAATACAAGCTTTGACATTTCCAGTTGCACATACAGCAATAAAGGTATGTTATTTGCACATCCAGTAATAAAGGTATGTTAGTGATGATTATTATGCCCTAGTTCTAGTTGCACAAACAGTGATGAAGTGGCATATGTGTGATATGCATATTCAGCCAAGTATATTTACAGTAGCAGAGATCTAAAGATGCATTGGCTTCTTCTTGTTTTTTTGAAGTTGGTTGGAAATTTCCTACCCTACAAAGTCCCATCCTGGACTATCTTGGTTCTCTAATTAGACAAGCAGAAACATAGATCCAGACTTGATTTGATCTTCAACAGTAATCTTACTAGGGTTCTATACAGTCATAGACTATCCACAGATAATCAGCATGACTTGAACAAGTATAGACCCGTAACGTTATGAGAAGCCTTCTACAACAAAGTCTTGTACACAACTTATGAAAGAATGAAGTATGATGAACTGGTTCAGATTTTGAATGCACATACAGTGAGTAAGGATGATGCCCTAGTCATGAACTGACTTGTTCTCAGCAGTACTAAGTCTGGTTTGAAGGTCATCTTCAACATCAGTTACAGCCCAAGTTTGAAGAGTGGCATACACAGCCTGATATGAAACTGATCAGTGGAAAGCACAATGCAAGGCTGATGCCCAGTCAAAGATCGTGAAGACCTGAGCAGACCTTGAGAGTAGACTTTGTTGAAGTGATAAGTGATGAGTCATGACACTAATACACAGCCCAAGCATGAAGTCTAAAAGTTGTGATATGCACAGCTTATGAGAGTTCAAGCACACACATAGTCAAACTGTTGATGAACTGTAAGGATCATGATGAAGTGGGTGATGAAGCAAAGTTGAGGTTGACAACCTGGACCATGACAAGTTTCACTGTCCTGAAGAAGTTGACACACTTTGCAAAGTGTCACACTGTCTTCTTCTGGCTGTTGGTGATTGGCATGAGCAGCACATGAGCAGATCTGTTGTTCATTGGCATGATCAGAGTATGACCAGATTCTTGAGCAGCAGTTGATATGAAAATGATTAACACTACAGGCTGCCATTTATTCCTGGTTGTCTATCAGTCATTTCCAACCCTGTAAAATGTCTATATTTGCTTGGGAATAAAGTACACCAGTTTCGAATTGACCTTACAGCAGTTACAGCATCTTTATGTGACAGCTTGACAGTGACATACATTGACTTGACAAGATAGTGACAGCCATTCATATGACAGTGACAACAGTCTGATATGATATGACAAATGATAGTGACAGGTTGATGACATTGACAGTGCTTACACAGTGAGATGCTTGACAGATTGAATTTGACATGTGGATTGATGAGGCTTCTCGAGCAGAGGTTAATGAGCAGAGATTGACCAGAGATTCATGAGCAGCAGTGAAGAATGATGATCAAAGAAAAGGATGAGCATGAGCAGAGATAGCTGGCAGCAGATTGAAGAGATAGGTGATGTTGATTTGTTTGATGAAATGATGTGACAGTGAACTTTAATTGTAAAAGCAAGCTGTCTTGTTTTTGAGGTTAGGATACTTCAAACCCTTCTTAGCAGGGTCTAAGAAAACCAGGCAGGGTCCTGGATGAAGAGTAGGTGCTCTTTGTATTAGTAGGTGCTGATTTTACCTCACGGTTGTAGCCGGACCAAAACTAATACAAAAAGATTACAAAATTATATGGTGTTGTGTTCTTTTGTGTTATGGTTCTTGATGATTTAGAATGCTTATGTTATGTGAATGATGAAGTGAAAGATGTTTATGAAATGATTATGAGATTGGTAGAATGATGAATTGGTAGTAATTGTGAGATTGGTAAAATTAGCTTTACACTGATTCACCCCCCCTCTCAGTGTCTAACATAGATCTCACAAATTTTTTTTGAAAAAATATATAGATATTACAAAAAATTCCCGAATTCTAGGAAGCAAAATACTTTCCAATCACCATCTAAGAACAACAGATGCAAAGGAGATCCAAGAAATATCTACAAGAATTTTTTTTCTATTATCCAGATCCAAGAGCCAAATACCCCTTACAAATGAGAAGCTCTCTCCTTTAAATAGGAAGGAGAGAACCAAAATCATAACCACTTTTCAAATGAGTGGCTAAGATTAAAAGATACAAATGTTTAATCAATGGTTGAGATGAGTTCAACACACAATACATGGATCAATATAACCATATAACATAAAAGTGGACTAAATCACCCAAAGAGAGGGGATTCCACTCAACAAGAAATAAATGAAGCACATGGTGGGTCCCTGGAGTGTTAACTAACTCCCTCTGGGTGTCCCCATGGCACAATAAAATAATATAATTTTGTACACTGTGAAATTGTGCCTCCTTGAGGAAATCGTGAGCCTCCAAAAGCTCCAGAAGATAATATAAAATGCCCGAAAAATAGATGTGGGCCTATCCAAGTGCTGCAACTGCTGGAGAAGGTGTGGAAGACATCACTCTCATCATCAGAACTCATCCCATGCCATTTCCTTGCCTCAGTAGCCCAAATCGATTTCTTCAGTAGCCATTTAATTATTTTCAGTGTTACACGGGGACTTGCCCCCCAGGGTCGGGGGCGCGCCCCCCTCGCTCCCTGCGCCCCGAGGGCTTGGGGGCTCCTGGGGAAACGTTTCTCAGCGTCCCCAAAATCAGGAAACTCTCGGAAACTCGCAAGGGGGCGCGTCCCCCTGTTCTGCAGCGTGCTCCGGTGAAGGGGGGCTCCCACACACCCCCTTTAGACACTGGGGGCTCCTAGACGCCCCCCACGATTTTCCCAATTTCAGTTTAAAAAAGCAAAATTTTGATTTTAATTGTTGTTTAGTCTTTATTTCAGGCTTAGTTTTTAGTAATTTACTATTTCACTATTTAGCATGCAATATCATTGATTCAAGTTTTCAATTACAATGACTGAAATTAGAAATATGAATATCCAGATTCAAATGACAAATTTGAAAATTATCGTGATGAATTGTATAACATGTTTGTATTATTAATTTGCTATATTCTGATTTACATTGCACAATGATAAACTTAGTATTTACTATTTATTATTTACTTTTAGTAGTTTACATGGGATGAATCATTGAATTGTTGTTGCTGGGATTTAATAATTTGTAATACTAATTTTTATTAAGATCTGGATGTCCCCCCGCCTCCCCCGAATTTCGCTAAAATTTGGGGGTGGTCTCCACACGTCCCCAATGTGCGTTTCCCCGCTCTCGTGCTCTGGTGTCCCGGAAACTTGGAGGAACATTGATTATTTTTTAATTTGCCTCGAGAAACGTTATAGTCCTAGAACAGCCTCCTAGGGTGCCTGCGTTGTCCAACTGAGCCCACCAGGCTCTCTAGGAGGGGGGTACTATGGTACAATCAAGTGGTTGGACCCCCTATGCCCCATACAACGCCCTAGGAGATCCAACAAAATCATCTCCCTGCTTAGACCTGCCATCTAGTGAAGCAAAACTGCACCAGAAGGATAAAATGAGCCTGACCATCTCCGTAAGTGCCCGAAACTAAAAACAAGTTGTCTCACTGGACTCAGAAAGTCCAAATCCATCTAAGGTATAAACTCATACCCTCTCCAGGTCTCTGCCTGATCATCTACAATATCAAATAGACAAAATAATAACATGTAAATGACCAGATGCCAATAATATAACTCAGGCTGACATCCATCTGCTGCAAGTGTTAAAAGGATAAGACATGCTCTACAAATCATTTAAGTAACAATCATAACAAGTAGCAATCACTTCATTGGCGGTACATCAACCAAATACATATATAGGGTTTTATTTATTATAACTCAGACTAGACTTTCAAGACTATACTCACTTCATAGTTGTAATCAATTTGCTAGTGAAGGGTGAAGGCTAAAATTCATAAGGCTAGGACAAAGGATGACTGCCAACTCATCATTGTGACACTTTGGATATGGAAAGGGGATACTCACTATAGCCATATGCCGGACAATCAACAACAAAGGGGATGGCAGTGCCTCACAAATGGGTGAACTACTTCAGAGATGCTTACTCACCTTGACAAATGCTTACAATCCAACTCAATACAAGTAAGGCCATCAATCTTTAGATATAACTTTTAGGAACCATTGCTTTTTGGGCCTTTGATTTTCCATAGCCTTTGTCCACGCATTTTTATACGGACTTTATCATTTAGGCTTTATGCATTCATGTATGTTGAAGAACACTACTTTTCATGAATGTTTAAGATATTTCATTGCAATATTTTTTCAGAGCCAATTTCATTAGGCTAGCCTTGCATTCATGTATGTTTAAAAACACTACTTTTCATGAATGGGCTTTTTCATAGATATTCATTTTATTTCCAAATACATTGTATTGATGGCAGCGCTACTTGTTTCAGGTAAGCAAACACAACCTAGGCAACTCAGAGCCGAGACACAGATAAACAGGGAAGCTTGTCCAACAAAGGCTCTAGCGGGGAAAGGTCCTCCATGCCACAAGTCAAGTAGTAAGTCGGGATAAAACACAACTGGAAGGTAATGGATGGGTGGAGACAATGAATAATGAAACCAACACTAGCAAGCCAAAGTATGGTGGGAATGACTACCTCTATTCTCCCTAAGGAGGGTAAAACCAATGAGTATAGGTCAAGAACTTCAAACTCTGACTAGGGACATCAATACATAATACAGATACATCCAAGTCCACATATTTATATGATCGCCAGATCATGATACTAAATGCTAACACATGTCACTAAGATAAGTATAAGAGCAATGATAACCATAACACAATATAATATAAGATGAGTCATAATCATGCAAATAATCCATCTAAATCAATATCTGTCCAATGAGAAAACACTGATGCAAATTTGGGCACTGCTAACTGCTCTGCACATGGCTAAATGGCTACATCAGTCCTCAAATCTGAGTGTCCTGAGACTCAGTCTTGGCATGGGAGAGTACTATAGTCCATCAAATAAATAATGATCCATCATAAATGCTCATCTCAGCATCTCATATGTAGGGGAGTTGGCTGAAAAATGTACTGAATCTGAAAAATAGAATATGGTAGCCCGGCTACTATATGTGATAACAAAGCGTTTTCCACCTACTTCAATACCTCCATGCCAATGATATGATGTCGCATGATCAATACGTGAGGGCCCATGACGGGGGGCGTATTCCTCATCCAATATTGATTCGCTAGCCTTCATACATATCATCAAAACCAATGATTTATCGTAAGTCTAATTCGCCTTTGCTTTAGGAAAAGGTCTCCACCCTTTCCATGTCAAACCAATGAGATTTCATTTGACTTTTGACTTTGTCTTTTGTGTCATTTTGTTACATTTTTTTGACGTTTTGATGCCTCATTAAGAAAAAACACTCCAAATGATAATTTAATCACCCGAAACCTAGGAAAAGTGTGTCCTAGGGTATATAGGACGCTATGAGTGTGAAAAAGAGCATTCCCACGCCAAAATTGGACTTCAGATGACACTTTCATTACAAATTGAATTTTCCCATCTAAATCATTAAAATTTGGCCTAATTTTGCGGGAAAAAATATTTTTTGTCAGAAAGTAAAAAAACCCTAAGGTGACCTAGTACATATTCAAAATGACTCAAAACAATGTCTTGCATGCTTATATACATTGACACATAAACTTTAATAACCTCCTAGGGTCTAACCACCAAGACAACCATTCCAGCTTTGGGGGAGCAGTGAAAAACTCGAAAATTTTACATCGCTTATTGAACATTGCATTATTGACAAGGGAAAAAAACACCTTGGAATGATTGGATTGACGTCTAAGTCCTAGGAATCCAATTCCTTTACAAAAAGTTTACCATGCTAGTACATTTATTACAATATCCCCACAGGGTATGAACATGTAATTATTTAAAAAAGGGGCCCATAAAATGGCCCTAATGAACCATGGAACTTCTGAGCTCTGATAACGAACAAGGTACTTGTTCACAACTTCGGCAACTCATTGGAAATCCACTAAGTGCAATTTTAGTGGATAACATCTGGCTCCAACTGCGGGACGTGTGCTTGATCTAGTCTTCATGCAAGGAGAGCATACGAGAACATGGAAATCTCCGGTTCTTATAATCTGTAAAAACATCTCAACTTGACAAGAAAACCTTAGTAGCACAAGTTTTATGAAAATAGCCAATGATCCAAAAGTTTCTTTATTGAAAGGAACGGAAAACTAACTAATGAAAGAGAGGATTATTCTTAAGTACATAAAAGAAATGCATAAAGTAAATGCTCACTTTAAGGAGCTTATTTTCCTACTCTAAGCATGAAAAAAAATTATTAAGTAAAATAAATATCCAATGTTGCCACCTTAGCATTTTATTAATATAAAGAAAATTTGCCTTGTCTTTGGTTACCAGCCAAAGTAATGATATGTTATTCGGGAAATGCAAACTTGCATGAAACTTAAAGATGGGAGGTCTAGACGAGAGATTATAATCATGGAGAAGGTCATCGAATTGCTTCCCACACTGGTAAGTCCTCTTGAAGGCTTCTTCTATCCAAGATTGGAAAGGACTAATGCACAAATCCGTATGATGAGGCAGATCATCATACTCATCCAAAGGGCTTATTTGTTGATAACTCTGTGTGTAAGCCCTGAATTGCTCCAAATCATAAGGAACATCTGTATGTGAAGATGATGGTTGAGATACATCTTCAATTAATTTCATCCCATCCGACTCTTCATCGCATTGCTTCTCCAAATCTTCATTACTGATAATTGTGTGCGGCTCTGAATGGTAACACCAAACATTTGAATGCTCCTCTTTCATACCAAGATCCCCCAAAGTCTCAAGATCCACACTCCCTTCTCTGGATATATCAAAGACGGGACCTTCAAAAAACTCTATATAAAAACTCCCATCGCTGGATATATCATAGATGAGATTATCAATAAAACCTTCAAAAGATTTTGGTTCATTATTTTCCTCAAACATGTCATAGATTGGATTTTGCATGAATGTCCAAGAATCCTCATCAGTATCTTTGTCAGAAAGAAGGGAGTCTTTATCACTTGCATCATGCTCCAGGCTATACTTGTCCTCCTCATGATCACAATCATCTTCCTTAGTAAAAAGGTCACAAGGTAGTGAACCTTCCAAACTATCATTGTGATACCGAATACAAGCATGAGTGCCATCATGTACATCACAGATTTGATCATAAGTTTCATTATAAGCTTTTGTAATGGTTTCTTCTTGAGGAAAATATGTAGTATACATGTAATCATTTTCACTGAAAAAATCATGAGAACACTCCAAATCTTCAATGTTTTCTGTCATGGGGATATGAGGAGGATCTTCAACAATGTATGAATCTTGATAAACTTTTTCAGTGGGATCATCATGGAGGTGTTGCTCAATAGTGGGAATTATGGGTTCTCTTAGCTTTTCTAGTTGGTTGAAGCCCCTTTCTACAACAATTACCATATCTTCTTCACCCTCATGCCACCTCTTAAAAAATATAGCAAAGAATTTTTCAAGGGATGTAATGCATTTGTCAGGAAGATCACAATACCATATCCAAGCATCATTCTCTAGAGTATTAACAAATACTCGCATCATATTATCCCTATGAAGCATGTTGAGATCATTTTCCACAAATGAAAGAAAAGATATGATGTGCCATACAGCGGAATCACCATTTCCAAAAAAGATTCGAAGCTGAACCTTTCCCTTTGGGAGATATGGCTCATGGTTTGGAAAGCCCGAAATGCCTGAGAAGTCGATGGGAGAATATGCACTCGAAATTCGAGCTTTGGACTTTTTACCATCCATAATGGTTATCAGTAGCACATATCTGAATTAATCATGCATTTTGTATTGAACTGGAGCTATTAAACCACGAGCTTTAAAGACTTTACTATGTTGCATGGACTCATCTACACACAATCAGTCTCAACAAAATATATGAGAAGCAGGGTGTTATCCCTTCAATGGAGTTGCCATTTGAAAAGAGAAATATGCATCATAAAATTTTCACAAAAATTTATATTTTTTGCGTTTCTTTGTAGAATAAAAGGAAAAAGGGTTAGTGGAGTCGCCAAATGAAAAATAAATATCTAATCTAAACATTCATCAAACAAAGCAAAAAACAAAAACAAAAAATAAACAAAAAGTCTAAATCCGGGAATAAAAATATTTATCCCTGACAACGACACCAAAAATTGTTGCCGCCTTTAATGCACTTGGGGGGTAGCGCAACATAAATCTTCAAGCTGCTTGGTGTGTCCCTATGGGCACGTCTCGAATCAGGTGCTGTTACCTGACTCCTTCGTTTAGGCAAACTCCCAACAAATCCAAGGGGGGTAGTCCCTACAAAAAGTTACTAAGGTTCTTAACTTTTTATTAAGTGTTAATGATGGATGTGATTGTTTTTTAGGAGTTTTTTTTAAAGAAGATGAAATTACACCGAACGAGATATTGCAATATTAAAGATCAAATTCAACAGCATGAAATTAAAATGAGATTCACAACATGAAATAATCACTGAAAGAAATGTAGTTGTAAAATGACTAGTTCCAATTATGGAGTCAACAAAGTGCATGTTGCTGAAATTGTAGATGTTTTGCAGTGTATCTTGGTTCGTTTTAAATTAAATGTGGATTAGATGAGAGAATTAAAGAGGGAAGGGAACTCCAAATATGATGGTACGAGAAATGTGTCCAAAAACGTTATCAAATGTGGCTCCATGCGAAGAAATGTGGGCTGGATCAGAGTCTCTAGGAGGTGTCCAACACTGCACCAATCGAGGGTGCAGCCTGACAGTATCCCGATGTCACTATTCAGTGGTTCCAACTTCCTCTGTGAAATTTCCCCACAAGAGATTGAATCGAGGTGTTGGATTTTTGCCTTGGGAGATTTATTGGGGTGTGAACCTAATTAAATTAGTTGCTTCCATTGCTTTTGATGCATCCAACTGATCGGTTGAACTGCAGAGGTGCATAGCATACACAACGGAACCTTGGTCAGTTTTTAAAGACCTTTGAACAAGTGTTTTTAATTGTTAAGCCCAAGAATCTCTTTCAGGCCTTAAGGCTATACTCCGGATATCAAGGGGTAAATTTCCAAAGTAAAATAAACAAGAAGAAAGGCAAGTTTTCTAATTACTACAACCAAGAGTCTCTTTCAGGCCTGAAGGCCATACACGGGAGAGCAAGGCTGGGTTAGTAGCCAATTTTGTGAAATGAAAAGAAACTAAAGGAAAGAACTTCGATTGAAATTTATTACACAAAAGAAAATCTACTCTTAAGACTTTAAGCAAATAAAAGAAGCAAATCAAACAAAAGGCGACACAGGCTTTCCCAAATGGGGGAAGAGGGGTGCAGGGGCTTGAAGCACACCGTCTCCTAATTAATCTTATTCCAATGCTTTTTGAAAAACGGTCTGCCTTATGATCCTTAAACATGGATCAAATAGGCTTACAATAGCTTGCTTGAAGAAGGGGAATGGAGAAGAGGGAATGAGAGGTGTTTCAAGAAGCTTAAAACTTCAAAAATTTGCCAGCATTTCCACTTAACCTGTCACGAAAAGGCAAAAACCTGCAAGCTATGTATTTGTAAATTAGTGGGTTAGTCAATGAAATACAATAAAAAATACAACATAGTACTTGCCGAAAGATAGAAAGATTTTGCTACTTCGAGTACTAGGAAAATGAAACTAGATCTAAGCTTATGTTTATGAAAAGAAAGCACTTTAGATCCAGAAATATGAACAAGCTAAGGAATATATGATAAACGTTTAAAATAGATCTAAGCTTGTTTTTGAACGTAAGCAAAGAGTAAAATTAAAATTTTAAGAGAAGAAGTAGGTTCTCAAGCCCCAACTTGAATCTTTTAGAAAGCTTGGAGAGTTAGAGGTGAAACGAAAAAGGTGTTCTTAATCTGAATCCAAGAAAAGGAGATGCAACTTAACTCAACCTTTTACTTGGGAAAATGATCTGCAACAAAATATATTAGATCTGGTACCTTCTACAACTAGAAACCAAAAAAGCATGAAACATGCCTTCTCAAGTCGCTAAGAGTAAAAGAATAAGTAAATAAATTGACAACTGCAAATACTTACCCTATGTGGTTTAGAGAGCCCTCTAAGTCAGACTAATGATAAAATTAAAACAAAGCGTGAAATTGCAGCAGTATCACCTCATTCACAAAGCAAATGCACCAAAGGTCTCACAACTCATAAGTCTCCAAAGCCTTCAATCTTTATTCACAATAAAACTATAAGCCTATTACAAGAGCAAAGGTTCCTTGTATCGTCCTGGAATGAGGAAGAAGGCCTCGCTTTTATACAGTTACTGTTGTATACATTAAATAATACATATAATAATTAAGAAAAAATATATAAAAATATAAATAGGTAATAATCTAACATACCTATATACATATATATAACCAAAATATTTTATGAAACCTTGTGACTATACGTACAATCATGTCAAAAGGCTTATAAAAGACAAAAGGACTTGTTGTAAATTCATCATCCGATTTTTACTTAATAATTTCTTCTATTTTTATCTCGTGTTCTCTGCTCATCATGTTTTCTTGCTCCAGTGGTATCAGAGTTGAAGAAACGCCCGCTACCCAGCCGTCGTCCATCTCTCGTGCCTACTCATTTCCACTGTGTTTCTCGTTTCCACACTTTCCCGTCGTCTGCTGCACATCGCGGATGCACTGCGTTGGCCACCTTCCCAATCTTCTTCCACAACCCCCGCACTCTCTCCCCCGTGTCGTCCCTCCTCACCTCCCCCCGCTCTGCTTCATCTCGTATCCGCTGCATACCTCCTTCCACACGCCTGCGCGACCCTCCCTCCTCCTTTCCTGTGGGGCCCTCCCTACCTCCTCCCTCTACGTTTCTTTCCCCTGCGCCTCAACTCCTCTACCCTTTGCCACACTGGCTCCCATTAGCCCATTACACACTCTGCTCCCTCCACACACTGCTCATTTCGTTGGTCGCCCAGATACGCCCCCTTCACCAGTCCTTCGACCGACGTTTCTCCAATCACAATCATACTCCCCATTCACTCCACGACAGTCTCCACGTAAACCTAAATAAACAAAAGTAATACAAAATAAATAAATAAACATATATATATATAATATAAAAAAATATATTATAAAAAAAATAAATTATAATATTATTATTATAATTATCTAAAAAAAAATCATGGATGGCTAGTTGCATATAGCCAATAAAATAAATTCAAGATTTAGCACGGAAAAAATCCCAGTAGTTGTCAAAGTGGGAGATATCAATAGCAGATTGGACCAATTAGACGAAAAAATCAACTAGAGATGTGCAAAATTCAAGGCAGACATTGACAAAAACAATAACGAACTAACAGGGCTCAAGGCAGGACCAAAGCAAGGCATCCGTACATTGTAGGAAGAACAAAAGAATACGCAAGAATCTATCAACACAATCTTGACCAGACTACCATTGCCCACTTCAGTTCCCCCACCTAGCTATAACCTAGACCGTTTCAATACACCCCTCCAAATACGCCTAAATTGCCAGGTCAACATGACACGATGCCACCCCACGAAGTTCTCTTCTTTAACATTCAGTCGATATCAATTCCCCAAGCACATGAATACCATGGATACTAGATAAGGGTAAAATTAGAGTTACCCAAATTTGATGGTGACGAGAAGCAATGCATCGCCTGGATCAATAAAGCCGAGGAATACTTTGTTGGTGTATTTATAACTTCAAAATGTATTCACTTGTATATCTTATGTATTATACCCCGATGTTTATTCCGGGAAGTATATGTAATGTAATTGAGTCATGTCATGCCCCAATGTTTCGATTGGGAGATTCAATAATGTAAACAAGTCATGTAAAGTCATACAGGGTAACCTTCCCTATTGTTCAAGGGTTAAAGTCGTCGCAGTTGTGGGGCCCTAGGGTTATTAGACTCTCTTAGAGAAGTCGGCCCTAGTGAGTTATTATCAAGTTGGGAATTAGTATAAATAGAGAGTGAGCCTCTCTATTTATCACACATTCACTCACACTCTGTTGTAGCGCATAACTGAGAGAGAAAGAAGAAGCTGGGACAAGAGAGAGAGAGACTACTGCTGTCGGGAGATCATCTTACTGTTTTTGGGTTTTACTTTTGGTGCTGATTCTATCTTTGAGGAAGTTGCGGGGTTTACTCCTTTATGGTTTCCCTGAGGAAAATCTTTGTGTTTATTGTCTCTTGTGTTTGATTGTTGTGCTTGTTATTCTCTCAGTTAAAGATCCTAAGATAATATTGTCTAAATTGATAAAAATCTAACATGGTATCAGAGCTAACCTGAGAAGAAGACACTGTGTAGTTGCGGAAGCTAGGGCTTCTTACTTTTTGGGTCTCTCTCCACAATCTATCAGTAAAAGGAGGCTGGGCTGAACCTCCATTGAAGGGCGCATCTTTCTGTTGAAGGAGAATCTGATTCTGAGCATTTTCAGTGTTTGACCTACCACTGCATCGGGAAATTATGGCTTTTCATTGAAGGGGAATTTTTGAGTGAGCCCAGGATAGGATTGCTCTCCTCCTTAAAATCGAAGTTTAGAGACAAGAATCAAGTTTTTTGGTTGGGTAGAACTTCGGGAAAGTCAAACCCTAATTTGCCTTGGAACCAGAAAACCGGCACTGCAGAAGATCAGCTCCAGATCCAGTTTTCAGCTTCTCAAATTCGTAAGATCTAAATCTTTTGTATTTCCATTTGAGGTTCTCAGTTAAGATGTCTCATCATACCAAGTTTGATGAAAAGCTTGAGGGAGCTGATAACTTTCGAGCCTGGAAGTATAGGATCTCCTTGGTTTTGGAAGAAAATGAGTTGGACTCTTACATCAATGAAGAGGTTCCAGTTCCAGAGGGAGATGAGGCTAAGGCCTTACACAAAAAGAAATTGGTCATGGCTAAGAGGATTATTGCTGATTCAATCAAGGATCACCTCATACCACAGGTGTCCTCCCTAAAGACACCTAAAGCTATGTTTGATGCCCTAACCAAACTGTTTGAAGGAAAGAACATAAATCGGAAGATGACTTTGAGGAACCAGTGGAAGAATGTGAAGATCCAGAATGCGGAGACCATACAGTCATACTTCACAAGAGTCTCCCAGATCAAATAACAACTTGAAGCAGTGGATGAAGAAGTGGAGAATGCAGAAATTGTGATGACTACCTTGAATGGTATCCCTAGATCATGGGACTCCTTCATTCAAGGGATTTGTGCAAGAAAGAAGCTAGTCAAGTTTAGTAGGCTGTGGGAAGAATGCTCACAAGAAGAAGCTCGAATAACAGCCCGAGAAGAAAAGATGGAAGTGAAGATCAAGCTTTCACAGTACACTCCAAGAAAAGCAGAAGAGGCTTTCATCACCCCAAAGGTAAGCATTCTCACCAGAAAGGTTATTCAAGAAAACCGAACAGAGATTTATCTAAACTCAGATGTTTTACTTGTGATGAGAGAGGACACTATGCCAAAGATTGTCCTAGGAATAGAAATAGATCTCACAAGAAGAAGAGAAGACATCATGCTCATGCTACAGAGGATGATAAACCTTCCACAAAGAGAATCAAACAAGAAAGTGATGAAGAATATGTTTTGATTTCCGCTCTCACGGGAACTACCAAACATGGAAGCAATGATTGGCTTATAGACAGTGGGGCTTCCAAACATATGACGGGATTCAAAGAATCCTTTGTGAAACTATCCAAACATGAGTCATCTCACAAGGTGAAACTTGGGGATGACTACCAGTATCCAATAAAAGGTAGTGGTGAATCCTCCTATAAGCTAGACTTTGGAAAGTCTATGAAGATGAAGGATGTCTTGTTTGTACCAGGACTAAAGAAGAATCTCCTCTCCATATTTGCATTGGATGCAAAAAGCATAAGGGTTGCATTTGTAGATAGCCAAGTTCTTATGTGGCCAAAGGGAAAGACTATAGATGATGCAGCAGTGATTGGGGAACAAGAAGGAGGACTATACAAATTGAAGGGCCAACCAGATTAAGCTTTGGTCCATGACTCAGTAGAACCAAATGAACTTTGGCATAGAAGGCTTGCACATGTGCACTATAGAGCACTACCACTTGCAAGCAAAGCTGTTGAAGGTCTTCCAGAAATACAGACAAAACATGATGGTGTCTGCAACGGATGTGCGAAAGGAAAGAACACAAATAAGACATTTCCAAGTAGCGAGAGCAAGGCAAAAGGGATCTTGGACATCATTCACTCCGATGTATGCGGACCGATGTCATCCAGTTCATTAAGCAGGTATGTATACTATGTTTCTTTCCTTGATGATTTTTCTAGGAAGACATGGATATACTTATTGAAAAACAAAGATGAAGTATTTAGCAAGTTCAAGGAATTCAAAGCCTTGATCGATAACCACACAGAAAAGAGGATCAAAACTTTTCGATCAGACAATGACGGAGAATTCACATCAAATGAATTCAAAGAGTTATGCAAAGATTCAGGGATTAAGAGGGAGTTAACCACTCCATATAATCCATAGCAGAATGGGGTTGCAAAAAGGAAGAATAGAACGATCATGGAAGTTGCAAGGGCAATGCTTCATGATCAAGATCTTCCCATGCATCTATTGGCAGAAGCTGCCAAAACAACAGTGTATGTACAGAACCGTACTCCACATAGAGTACTAAAGAACAAGACACCTGAAGAAGTTTTTTTCGGCAAGAAACTAGAGGTCAGCCATCTCAGAATATTCGGCTGTCCAGTATACATACACATTCCAAAAGAAAAGAGGACAAAGTTAGATCCTTCTGGAAAGAAGGGTATATTTGTGGGATATAGTGAAAGCTTGAAAGCTTACAAAATATACTTCCCAGGATTCAAGAAGATCAACATAAGCAGAGACGTAACATTCGACGAAGATTCAACTTACAACAAATCCAGAAAGAGACCAGTTGAAGACTCTGAAGAAACAGTTGTACCCAGATACAACTATGAACGATGAAAATCAATAGAAGAACCCCAGGAACTTGTAGATCCACCCCAAGAGAAGAATCCTCACAAGAGGAAACCTGCATGGGTACGAGAGGCTATCCAAGGTGCAGAAAGATATGGGGATACAGAAGAAATACACAGAGAGAGGAAAAGAACCGAGTCCTGCTCCGGTTATGTAGCCCTATTATGTGACTTCATTGATAAAGAACCTTCCAAGTATGAAGAAGCGGTAGAGAAGAAAGAATGGAAGGATGCTATGATCGAAGAGTATCAGTCGATCATGAAGAATGATGTCTGGGATTTCGTCCCTAGACCAAAGAGGAAGTTTGTTGTGACTTCCGAGTGGATCTACAAGATCAAGCATGCTGCAGATGGCAGCATAGAGAAATATAAAGCAAGATTTGTGGCTCGTGGCTTCTCCCAGAAAGAAGGAATAGATTATGAAGAAACTTTTGCACCTGTAGCCAGATACACTTCCATCATATCAGTACTTGCTCTGGCTGCAGTGATGAAATGGAAGATACACTAGATGGATGTCAAGACTGCTTTCTTGAATGGTGTAGTAGAAGAGGAAGTGTATGTGGAGCAGCCACTCAGTTTTGAGACACATCATAGGGAGACTCATGTGTGTAAATTGAAGAAAGCCCTGTACGGTTTGAAACAGGCACCCAGGACATGGTACGGCAGAATTGACAGCTTCCTATCCAGTTTGGGCTTTACCAAGAGTAAAGTAGATTCCAACCTTTACTACAAGGTTGAAGAAGGGAACCCAGTGATACTCCTACTATATGTAGATGATCTGTTTGTAATAGGTGTGGATGGGTTGATTGCTGATACAAAGAGGAAGCTTGCTG
>LPNX010752928.1:718163-891679 GCA_001517045.1 Pseudotsuga menziesii
CTGAGTTCGAGATGAAGGACTTGGGTATGATGCACTACTTTCTAGACATGGAGGTGTGGCAGAATGTAGATGGAATCTCCCTAGGACAAGGGAAATATGCAGTAGAGATCCTGAAGAGGTTCGGGATGATGGACTGCAAGGCCATGACCACACCTATGGCATTGAACCTGAAGCTATTGAGTGATGCTTCATCAGAGACAGTTGATTGTACGATGTATCGTCAGATGATTGGGTCCTTGATGTATCTAACGAATACGAGACCAGATATTTGCTTTGCTGTGAACACATTGAGCCAGTTCCTGACGGATCCGAGACATGTTCACCTGATTGCTGCAAAGCATATTCTGAGGTACCTGAAGGGTACAGTTGATTATGGGCTCAAGTATAAGGCGGATCAGAAGATTAACCTTGAAGGTTATGTTGATTCAGATTGGGCAGGCAGTGCCATCGATAGGAAGAGCACTTTGGGGTGCTGCTTCAGTATGGGATAAGGTGTGATCTCTTGGTTTAGCAGGAAGCAGCCCTGTGTGGCATTGAGTACAGCCGAAGTAGAGTATGTCGCAGCTTGTTCGGCTAGTTGTGAAGTAGTGTGGCTGAGGAAGCTACTATCTGATTTATTTGATCTTCAGTTGGATGCTACTTGTATATATTGTGACCACCAGAGTTGTGTGAAGTTGTCAGAGAACTCGGTGTTCCATGACAAGTCGAAGCATATCGAGATCAAATATCACTATATCAGGGATATGGTGCAGAGAAGAGCAGTGAAGCTCCAGTATGTTGCAATGGATGAGCAGATAGCTTATGTGTTGACCAAACCATTAGCTAGAGTGAAGTTTGAGTACTTTAGGGAGAAGCTTGGTGTTCTCCAGATCGAGGTTCCCTCCAAAGGGAAGTGATGAGTCCATGAGCCTTTCTGACATGGTGGCAGGCTGGGCCTCCCATGGTCAGATGTAAGTGCAGAGCCTTTTCCTCGGATGATAGATGGTGTGTCCTATCATGCTGGTAAATATAAGTGCTGAAGGCCATTCTTTGGGAGAATGGAGGCACCTGGTCAGTTACCAGGAAATTGATTCAGTCTAGGACTGAAGCTCAGCTTAGTGCTGAGAAGCCATTCTTTGGGAGAATGGAGGCACCTGGTCAGTTACCAGGAAATTGATTCAGTCTGGGACTAAAGCTCAGCTTAGTGTTGAGAAGCCATTCTCTGGGAGAATGGAGGCACCTGGTCGGTTACCAGGAAATCGATCCAGTTTGGGACTGAAGCTCAGCTTAGTGTTGAGAAGCCATTCTCTAGGAGAATGGAGGCACCTAGTCAGTTACTAGGAAATTTGATTCAGTCCGGGATTGAAGCTCAACTTAGTGCTGAGAAGCCATTCTCTGGGAGAATGGAGGCACCTGGTCAGTTACCGAGAAATTTGATTCAGTCTGTGATTGAAGCTCAGCTTAGTGCTGAGAAGCCATTCTCTGGGAGAATGGAGGCACCTGGTCAGTTACCAGAAAATTGATTCAGTCTGGGACTGAAGCTCAACTTAGTGCTGAGAGGCCATTCTCTGGGAGAATGGAGGCACTTGGTCAGTTACCAGGAATTTGTTTCAGTCTGGGAATGACACTCAGCCTAGAGCTGAGAGCAATTCTTTGAGAATGAAAGATGTAAGTGCTGTGCCTTTATCTGGATAGTAGACGGTGTGTCCTGCTATGCCAGTAGATGTAAGTGCTGAGCCTTTCCTTGGATGATAGATGGTGTGTCCTATCATGCTAGTGGATGTGAGTGCTGGGCTTTTCTGACATGGTGGTGGATGTGTTCCTCCCATGGTCAGATGTGAGTGTTAGGTGTGCCTTTCTGACATGATGGTGGATGTGTTCCTCTCATGGTCAGATGTAAGTGCTGGGCGGGCCTTTCTGACTGGGTCAGATATAAGTGCTGAAGAAGATGAAGACCTACATGGAGGCTAGGCCTACAACCGGCATGAAAAGGGGCTGGCTCTGTAGAACTTCCTGTGACGAGTAGAATTGAGATAGCACCAGTGATGATGACCCAGTGATGATCCAGATCCAGTGATGATCCAGACTTGAAGATGAAGATGACTTGATGATGATCCAGATGATACAGAGAAGAAGATTTGTGCTGAAAAATTGTGTCGAGAGAATACCTTCCTAATTAAGAGGGGTGGTTGATGTATTTGTAACTTCAGAATGTATTCACTTGTATATTTTATGTATTGTACCCCGATGTTTATTCCGGGAAGTATCTGTAATGTAATTGAGTCATGTCATGCCCCGATGTTCCGATTGGGAGATTCAATAATGTAAATAAGTCATGTAAAGTCATAGAGGGTAACCCTCCCTATTATTCAAGGGTTAAAGTCCCCGTAGTTGTGGGGCCCTAGGGTTATTAGACTCTCCTAGAGAAGTCGGCCCTAGTGAGTTATTGTCAAGTCGGGAATTAGTATAAATAGAGAGTGAGCCTCTCTATTTATCACACATTCACTCACACTCAGTTGTAGCGCATAACTGAGAGAGAAAGAAGAAGCTGGGACAAGAGAGAGAGAGAGAGACTACTGCTGTCAAGAGATCATCTTACTGTTTTTGGGTTTTACTTTTGGTGCTGATTCTATCTCTGAGGAAGTTGCAGGGTTTTCTCCTTTATGGTTTCCCTGAGGAAAATCTTTGTGTCTATTGTCTCTTATGTTTGATTGCTATGCTTGTTATTCTCTCAGTTAAAGATCCTAAGATAATACTGTCTAAATTGATAAAAATCTAACATACTTTGATATCCATAACATACCCTACGATAGCGAAAATATTAAGTACTCCTCCATGCAGTTAGAGAGAAATGTGTACAATTGGTACATGTGGTGGAAGACGACAACCCTAACATACTTTGATATCCATAACATACCCTACGATAGCGAAAATATTAAGTACTCCTCCATGCAGTTAGAGAGAAATGTGTACAATTGGTACATGTGGTGGAAGACGACAACTCGAGTATGTTCCTTTAATTGGAATACCTTTAAAAATGATCTTCTTAAAAGGTTTCAAGACGTAACCGAATAATACTTCTTTGCCAAGATCATCAGGTTGCAGCAAAAAGGCAGTGTAGATGAGTACACATGTGAATGGGAAGCTTTGGCACCTCGAGTTCCAGAACAAATTGATGATCAACGTTTGCAAACATATATACATGGATTAAAACCACACATTCGAGAAGAGCTAGAATTACATAACACTTCTACTATGGAAAAGGAAAGACGTAAGGCCAAGATCATCGAGAACAAGTTTAAACGATCCACTCAAGGTAGCTTCGACAAAAAATACTCCAAGAGGAATCCTCCCGAATCAGCGAATACAGGGACTTTGAAGTATATGCCGCCACATCGAAGGGAAGGGGCATAACCCAGTTTAGAAGCCCAGAGGATGAGGGAAGGAAAGTGCAAATATTGTGGGGAAAAATGGGATACTAAGCACAAATGTTTGCAAAGGAGCAACCCCCAAAAGTTGTATGCTTGCGAAGCTGAAGAAGAGGAAAAACTCTCAGAATGTGAAGAGTCAAGTGAGGAAGACACAAGAACCCAACATAATTGCCACTCAGAACTAGAAGATGATACACTAAAGATCTCATTAGCCGCGATCACAGGGATATCCCAACCACAAACATTGAAGCTAAAAGGACATATAAAAAACAACAATGTTTCGATTCTCATAGATACTGGCAGTACACATAACTTTATTAATGTTAATCTTGCTAAGATATTCAACTTATTCGTTTTTCCAATGCCGAACATGAAGGTTATGGTAGCAGACAGTAAGAAGATTGAAAATGTGGGAAAATGTCACAAGGTTAAATTACAAATGCAAGAGTATAACCTAGAATCCAACTTCTTTGCAGTACCTCTGGGAGGAGTTGACGTTGTGTTGGGAATCCAATGGTTGCAAACATTGGGTACTTACTCCGCTAATCATCAAGAGCACTTCATCCAATTCAATTGGCTAGGAAAAGAGTACATTTTGTACGGTTCCCAACCACCCCAAACTCAATCGGTTACATCACATCAGATGGAAAGGCTAATTCGAAAAGGAGCACCTGCTTACGTAATTCAATGTTAAGAGATGGAGTTACTAACATGTGAAGGAGATGACTGCAAACCTCTAGAAATACAAGAGCTAATCCAAAAACATCACAAGGTGTTCCAAGAGCTTCCGATGGAGCTCCCACCAAACAGGAAGACAAAGCACTTAATTGAGCTAGACCCAGGGTCAAATCGTGTAAATATCAAACCATACAGATATCCTCATCATCACAAAACAGAGATTGAGAGGTTGACCCAAGATTTGTTAAAATGTGGAGTCATTTCAAAGAGTAGAAGCCCTTATGTCGCTCCAGTAGTGTTAGTTCGAAAGAAGGATGGGTCCTTCAGGTTGTGCATAGATTATAGAGGACTCAACAAGGTCACAATTAAGAATAAATTCCCTATTCTGTTCATGGATGAGATGATGGATGAACTTCATGGAGCTAAGTACTTCTCGAAATTAGACCTGAGATCAAAATATTACAAAATCAGGGTTAGATTAGAAGACGTAGCCTAAACTGCTTTTTGTACTCATGAGGGCCATTATGAGTTCAAGGTAATGCCCTTTGGGCTAACTAATGCTCCAGCCACCTTCCAAGCCTTAATGAATGAACTGTTCCAGCCATATTTACGAAAGTTTGTATTAGTATTTTTTGATGATATCCTCGTATATAGCAAAACATGGAGAGAGCATATTCGACACATAGATCAAGTACTAACCATCTTGGAAGAACATCAATTTTTTGCAAAAATGTCAAAATGCACTCTTGGAAAAGAAGTGGACTACCTTGGCCATATAATATCAAAAGGAGTCAAAGTCGATCCCAGCAAGATAAAGGCAATCACTAAGTGGCCCGAACCAGATAATATCTCGAAATTGCGAGGGTTTCTAGGCTTAACTGGGTACTATTGAAGATACGTGAAAAATTACTCCCATAAGACGGCCCCCCTCACAAACTTACTGAAGAAAAATTCATTTCGGTGGAATGATGAGGCAAAAAATCTTTTGAAGCATTAAAAAACATTATGTCATCAACACTAGTATTAGCAACCTCGGATTTCACAAAACCCTTTGTAGTTGAGTGCGATGCTTCAGGATTCGGAATAGGGGTAGTCTTGATGGAAGGAAGTCGTCCAATAGCTTTTGAAAGTTGGAAGCTCAATAAGAGAGAAAGGTTGAAATCCACGCATGATAAAAATGCTCGCCATTATACATGCTCTAACTGTCAATGTTATCGGAACCAGACCGGAACCGGCAAAACTGGCCGGTCTGATCGGTTTACAGGGTTGGCCGGTCCGGTTAGCAAAAAAATTTCGAAAAACCTGATTTTTGTCCAGACCGGGTATGGAACCGGCCAAAACCGGCCAAAACCGGTCAAAAACCGGCCAAACCGGCCGGTCTGGACTGGGGACTCAGAAAACTCAATTTAAAAAAAAAAAAACCAGAAAACTCAATTTTTAATAGCTTGTGGGATGAGGTGTTAGGAGTCTGGTTGAACTGGAAAATTGTTGTAACTTATCCATCAGTAGTGGGTGCTTGAATATCTAGTTAAACTTACATTGCATTTTCTAGTCTATCTGCAGATACTTGAATATCTAGTCTTTGCTGTCCAAATTCTAACAGCTAAGACCACTATCATCTTGATCTGTCTTTTTTGGTCCTGGAGCAATCACTTTGGTTTATACATTGTCATGGGTTTCTGTCTCTGTTGGAGAGGATACTGTTTAGAGATCATTGCATTTTTTAATCAGAGTTTTTTCATCTGTCGCAAGGGAAGGTAAGCTCAGTTTGATCTCCAAAAGGTTAACAAGCAATAGGAGCTGGTTTAATCTATAGGTCCATGCCCCAAATAGAGCCAAACGGCCAGTGGACCTTTTCACGATTTCCAGCTGGATCCCATGGCACATGGCCTCCAACATTGCAATTGCCATCAAGCAGTGCCCAGAGGGTAAGTAAGTTTCTTGAAAGTTGATAGGCCTAGTCAATAAGAAAATCAGTGCTACATGAAGACAGGTGACTGTAAATTTGGTTCATGTACATGCCATCCTAAAGTAAGGATCATTCCCATACCAAACTGAGTCCTCAACCCTCTTGGTCTACCCCTATGATGATTGCTTATTGCTTCTATCATTTTCTGCCTTATATTTCTTCATAAAATTGGAAGGAAATGATCAACCCTGATATTGCTTTGATGTATCATGTACCTTTATAAATTGTCTCTCTATACTTATAGACATTCTCACATTGCAAGACAGATATAAGAAAAGACTCAATAAAAAAAAATCCTTGAAACAGTATACATGTATAGAAACCATGATATGATAGAAATAATAGATATCTGATGGAAAATCTAGGATCTTTAATAATAGGATCTGATGGAATCTAGGATCTTGAACATAAACTATATTATTGGAGTGACACTCATCCTTTGAATGTCATTGGGTTTTGGCTAAGGAATCACCATTATTGTTTTGAAAGGTTATCTTTGGATTGGTTGTTGTCCATTGTTCCATTGTTCTATTGTTATATATGTTTTTTACAAAATATGAATATTTTATGTATTTTTTAGTCAGCCGGTTTTTTACCCGGTTTTTTGCCGGTTCCGGTCCGGTTTCCGGTCCGGTTCACATTTTGGGCTTCGTCGGTTCGATGACCGGTCCGGTTCCGATAACATTGCTTTAACTAAATGGTGACAATACCTCCTAGGGAGCAAAACCTTGATCAGAACAGACCACAATAGTCTTCAATACCTCTTACAACAACAAACATTGTCTACTGAACAATAGAAATGGATAGAAAAAATTGCTACATTTGACATGGAGATACTACATAAGCGAGGGAAGGACAAATTGCTACTTTTGACATGGAGATACTACATAAGCGAGGGAAGGACAATGTAGTTGTTGATGCCCTTTCCCGAAAAGATGAAGAACTCAAGGCTTCTGCAACCTCAGTTGTTGTTCCAGATTGGTTGGACGAAATCCGAGGAGAATATGCCAAGGATCCAGACACCTGCGCCCTAATTAATGATCCTAATCAAGGTCCAAAATTCGAATGGAGAAATGACATTCTTTGGTATAAAGGAAGAATCGACTTAAGCCCTACATCTAGATTTAAAACCAAGGTGTTGAAAGAATCTCATTATTCCCTAGCCGTCGGACATGTAGGTTTTTTCAAAACGTACTAGAATGCCAACCAATCCTTCTACTGGAAGGGGATGTATAAAGACATTCAAAAGTATGTGGCTAAGTGCGACACCTGTCAAATAAACAAAAGCGAAAATGTCGTGATCCCATAACTACTCCATCTGCTTCACATTCCAAACCAGAAGTGGGAGGAAATCTCCATGGATTTTATGGAAGGGTTACCCGTATACAAAGGCAAGGACAAAATCTTCGTGGTAGTGGGCCGCTTAACAAAATATGCACATTTTATGGGTATTAAAAAAACTGACTCTGCTAAACAAATCGTTGAAGTATTCTGTAAAATATTTACAAATTACATGGGTTCTCGAAAATCATCGTTAGTGACAGAGATGCCAAATTTGCAAGCAACTTTTGGAAGGAATTCTGCAAACAAATTGGGATTACTCTTAACATGAGCTCAGCCTATCATCCCCAAACAGATGGTCAGACAATAGTTGTTAACAAATGTGTGGAAGCCTATCTTTGTAGTTTCGTCACTGACAAGCAGAACATATGGTTACATTGGTTACATCTTGCAGAATGGTGGTATAACTCCACCTATCATACGTCAGCCAAGATGGCACCTTTTCAAGCACTGTATGGTTATGCACTTCCCAGATGGAAGGAACTCGTTCAAAGTGATGCAAAAGTACCTACAGTAAAAAGTCAACTTGAAGAAAATCAGAAAGTAATGCCAGTACTCGAGGATAATTTAACTATGGCACAAAATCGTATGAAACACCAAGCAGATCAACATAGAACAAAAAGAGAGTTTGAAGTAGCAGATTAGGTATTTGTAAGACTTTAGCCATACAAGCAATTGTCACTTTAGCAACAAGGAAAGAATAAATTATCTCCCAAGTTTTTTGGGCCATACCAAATTATCTGAAAGATTAGCCCAGTAGCATATGAATTGAAGTTACTTGACAACAGTCGAATTCACAATGGCTTTCATGTTTCAAATCTCAACAAACAGTTGTGTCAACACCAATCTGCTTAGTCGACACTTCCTACCTTGGATGAAGAAGGGAAACTTGTATTAGAACCAGAAGCCATCATCAAGATCAGAGAAAGAAGACTACATTCTCACATAATCAAAGAATACCTTATTAAGTGGAAGAGTTGTCCAAAAGAAGATGCTTCATGGGAAACTGAGAAGTTCATTCAACAACATCCATCATTGATCTGCTTTGATGACAAAGCATTTTAAAAGAAGAGGGCAATGTTGTATACACTAAATAATACATATATTAATTAAGAAAAATATATATAAAAATATAAATAGGTAATAATGTGAAATACCTATATACCTATATATAACCAAAATATTTTATGAAACATTGTGACTATACATACAGTCACATCAAAAGGATTATAAAAACCAAAAGGACTTATTGTAAACTCATCATCCGATTTTTACTTAATAATTTCTTCTATTTTTATCTCGTGTTCTCTGCTTATCGTGTTTTCTTGCTCCAAAAGATATTAGATCTGGTACCTTCTACAACTAGAAACCAAAAAAGCATGAGCTACAACTTAATAAAACATGCCTTCTCAAGTCCCTAAGAGTAAAAGAATAAGTAAATAAATTGACAACTGCAACTATTGACCCTATGTGCTTTAGAGAGCCCTCTAAGCCAGACTAATGATAAAATTAAAACAAAGCGTGAAATTGTAGCAGTATCACCTCATTCACAAAGCAGATGCACCAAAGGTCTCACAACTCAAAAGCCTCCAAAGCCTTCAATTTTTATTCACAATAAAGCTATAAGCCTATTACAAGAGCAAAGGTTCCTTGTATCATCTTGGAATGAGGAAGAAGACCTTGCTTTTATACAGTTACCAACCCAAGAGGCGCATTATTCACTTGAAGAGGATGGTGAGTTAACTTGAGCGAATAAGGGAAAAACTTGAGCAAATCAAAGATTTAGTTGGAGTTGAGTGGAGTTTTATTGCCATGAGGATGCGCCACCTCTCAAATGGAGAGATGTGCCCTCACCAAAGTCTCACCACACCACTAGATGACTGCCACATACATCACACGTGAGTTATGAAGATGGCTCACTTTGATTATGGACTGATTCGCTAGCTACCAAATAATCACCAAACCCCATCAACTCGTGACACATATCCACACACGAGCTTCATGAAGGTTGACGTAATCCTTAACTTGGATTGATTCACTACTATAAAGATCTCCTTCCAATGTGATGCTTTATGGTTGAGTTCAACTCGTTTTTTACTTAAGAAGCGTTTGCCACCCACTTCAATACCTCCATGCCAATGATATGATGCCACATGATCAATACGTGAGGGCCTGGTGGGGGGCGTATTCCTCATCCAATATTGATCCGCTAGCCTCTATACTTATCATCAAAACCTATGATTTATCCTAAGTCTAATTTGCCTTTATTTTAGGAAAAGGTTGCCACCCTTTCCATGACAAACCAATGAGATTTCATTTGACTTTTGACTTTGTATTTTGTGTCATTTTGTTGGATTTTTAGCATTTTTTTGACATTTTGGTGCTTCATTAAGAAAAAATGCTTCAAGTGATAATTTTATCACCTGAAACTTAGGAGAAGTGGTTCAAGGGTAAAGAGGATGCTCTAAGAGTGAAAACAAGTATCCCCACGCCAAAATCGGACTCCAGACCACAATTTTATTACAAATTGAATTTTTCCATTTAAACCATTAAAAATGGCATAATTTTGTGGGAAAAAATATATTTTGTCGGAAATTAAGAAAAACCCTAGGGGGAACCCTTTACATGTATAATGACTCAAACAATGTCTAGCACACTTATATACATTGACACGTGAACTTTAATAACCTCTCAGGGTTTCCACCAAGACAACCATTCCAGCTTTGGAGGAGCGGCAAAAAACTCAAAAATTATACCATAGTTACATATATTGTGTCGGCGAATATATCACCGAGGGTCCGAAATGTAACTTATCGGCAGCAACGACGAAAATATCGGAAAATATCGGCAAATGTCGTAAAGCATAAAAAAAATACAAAAATAGCCATTTTTTTCAATTTTTTTAACATCTAAAGCAACAACAACATCAAATAAACACATTGCTACATAAATATGAAAATCCAACCAATATATAAGATGCATAAGATGTCAAATGGTGGATCATGATCACATATCGACTATAAAGTTATAAACTGAAAATATTGAAATATGTTCTTGATGGAATGATAGAAAATCACATCAAATGATAAAAATAAATGTCTCTCAAGAAATTAATCATTAGGACTCATGAGGCATCTAGATACTACATAATACAATGATAAATAGTAGGAATCATCAATCCCCTCTACCCCTTTTATAGGCAAGGGGCACCACTCTTCCTCTGGAAGCAGTAGGGGGTCTTGTAGGTGCTTTGGATGAGTTAGGCGTCAAATTGGAAGCTCCAACTACTTAAGCTATGATGGAAGGTCCAACTACTCTACAATTTTGATGAAACTTCCCATGTTTAATGAGCGAAGGGTACATTTTTATTAAGGTCATGATAAAAAATTTCAATAGTCTATGCCACCAACATCAAGGTACACGGATGGGTTGATGTGCTTGATTAAATGCCAATCCCATACCCTCATACTTGATAAAATCCAGTGGAATTGTTGAAATCTTGAAATCCTGAAAACTATTAAGTCTCTTGAATTCTAAATGGGATCTAAAATTCTACTTTTTGCATATGAAGTCCGATGAGGTTGGAACCACTCTCAAAAATCTTGAAACAATTAATGGCAATGTTAAACATTTAAGTAAAAGGATAGAAAATGAAAGTAAAGGAGAATGTCACTTATACTTTAAGAATTTAATCCTACCATTTATTACTTTAAGAATTTAATATATTTAGTTTTAATAACACTGCCAAAAACTTAACTCATGAATTTATTTTTCAAATTTCATGCAAATTTTTTTAGCAGGGCGATATTTTCCAAAATATCCCGATATATTCCCAATATATCGCGATATTTTCAAAATGTCGAAAATATCGCGATTTTTTAGTGGCGATATATCGCCAAGGGGAATGACTCGCAATATCGCCGATATACCTATGAATTATACTTGCTTATTCAACATTGTGTAATTGACAAGGGAAAAAACACCTTAGAATGATTGGATTGACGTCCAAGTCCTAGGAAGCCAAGTCCTTTACAAAAAGTTTGCCTTTTTAGTACATTTATTACAATATCCCCACAGGGTATGAACATGTAATTATTATAAAAAGGGGCCCAAAATATGGCCTTGATGAACCATGGAACTTCTAACCTCTAATAATGAACAAGGTACTTGTTCACAACTTTGGCGTCTTATTGGAAATCCACTAAGTGCAATTTTAGTGGATAACAATTAGAACCCTTGTGTTGTTTACAAATGAGTACTAGGAGCCTTTATGTATATGAGGCTTCGTAGTCTTATCTAACTTGAAAACCTACCTTACTAAAAGGTAAAAGAACTTAATTTTAGGGTTTGTCAAACACAAACTGTGGACTAAACCACCAATGACTATTAATAATAATAAAATAATGCAAATGGCTTTGACCAAGTAGAGTGGTGAGTTGGAGGAGTACGTCATGCCTCAACTAACCCCAACGGTGTAGAAAATCACTCAATGTCCTCCCCTTTAGCAAGGTAAGGCTTTCTTCAAGACGATGATGTCCAATGGACTTTGCACATGGAGACCAAGAAGAGGGGTAATACATGAAAAGGAAGGTCCAAGTGGGCATAAATGAAGTGTGCTAAATCTAGTATGACAACCCTTATACTGTAATATCCCAAACTGATATTTTGCTTCTATACTGCTGGGTTATGATGAGTGTTTATGTTTTTGTGGCTTTCAGATATATACCACTGTAATATACCAACCAATTGAGGTCTGATATTTTCTTGTTTAATGGTTTCAATCTGTAGTTGATGGTTTGCTAACTTGGTTTCACACCTTTATTCTTAGTCAATGTGATTATGGAACTATCATTCCCACAATAGCCAAATGCATTGGCTATTTAAAGATACACTTGCATGTGATTAATGAGAAATTACACCACAATATAATGAACAGCCATGATAATATTATGACTGATATTTTATTTAATTGGCAGCAGTTACTTGCCTGGAAAGATTAATACTGAAATTCTGAGTGTGATGCCCTCACACTTAGTGTCCCCTCTTGATTGCTATTTGGCTGCCCACTCTCCACGGATACCACTGTAATACTCCAAACTGACATGTGCTGATGTAGAATAGATTTTATGGCGATATTGATTGTTGTTGATACAAATATAATGTTCTGATATAATGCTGATAGGAAGCTAAAGAAGACTGTAACAGCTGATAATGTCACTCAAAATAGTCATGAGAATGAGCTGTAGGTACACTGTCTGATATAGATGTTAAATAGGATGAAAGAATACTCCAATAAGCAGTTCTCTCTTTCTCCGATGAGCAGTGTCCAGAATAGTGAAACCAAGGATTTTGATTTTTAAACAATTGCCATACACAAGATCTGGAGCTCTCCCATGAGCTGTAAGTTATAGATATTGGCCATGCCTTCCTAGGGGATGAATTGGGACTTACCTTTAGTGACAGTTTATCCAAGAATGAATGGTGGTTAATGGAAATGGACGCTGTATCAGTAGATGAATAGCAACACTTTCCTGTGAATATGGCAGCCACAATAAAGATGCCCTACCCAATGAATACGCAGCTGTAGAGAGAATGAAGAACACGCCTTGTTGAATAAGAAGACACTACTTTGATTTGCTGCCCTAAATTGAATACACAGTTGTAGATGTGTCTAGATCCCTGCAAATATTGATGAATGTACAGTTGTATTGAAGCACGGTGATAGATCTGAATGATCTATCTTCTTGAATTGACTAGGGTGGATAGATTTTGCCACCGAACCCAATTGTTGGCTAAGGAATTCACCCTCAACCTTAAATAGCTCTCAGAGCTCTCCAAACCTGTCTCCAAAAAGATGAATAATAGCCATGATACCCTTTTGGTTCAACTAACCTTCTTATATAGCTTTTAGGGTTTGCATGCATGTCACTTTTAGGGTTTGCATGTCGCTTTTAGGGTTTGCATGCATGTCACTTTTAGGGTTTGTATGCATGTCATTTTTAGGGTTTTCATGCATGTCACTTTTACTTTTTGCATGCATGCAATTCTAATTGTTCGTTGACTTAAGACTGAAGAAATAAGGCCTGCATGCTTTATGATATTAACTCTGATGGCCCTCTAATATGCTCCCGGTATTAAATGTCCTCGGTCAATCCCTTATTTATCCGAAATGGAACATTACATACACATGTAATCACCTTTTACATAACATAAAAATGAGTGTGGTCAGGAGCCCCTAAGCCATGTGTCCTAAAGGATCCATCCCAAGAAGCACCGGACACCAACCTTGTTGATTTTTAAGCAATTATGAAGAGCTTTGAACTTTAAAACTTTTATCAATGAATTATTGAACATATGAATCACTGAATTAATTGATCACACAAATAAATCATCCACAAGACAAGATATACCCTTGGAAAACCCTCAAAATTATGAGGATGAAAAAGCCATCTTGAGTATAATAGATAGGTTTGCAAAGAATGGTTTACAACAGAATATCAGATTGCCCAATAAGAGAGAACACAAAGCAATAGAGAATAATGATCATCTGTGCTAAACTTTCCATGTGCCAAGCTCATTAATAACAAGCCAAAACACCGGTCATGCAGACTATAGCGAATGGTTGCATGCCAATCATGCATACATGCATTACAACTTCGAATTGCCTAGCTGGAATAATAATTCCTTACATAGATTTTTTTATCATGCATTACTAATGCGCCATGCCTTTCATCTTTGACATTAACTGATATCGGAGTGAACTCAATATCTAACTGGATGTATGGACACTTAGTTAACAGGCTAACTTAAGTGTCATTGTGCTTTAACTCAAGTTTCATCATGCATACGCTTTATAACTGAAGTGTCATCTTTTGATTAACTTAAGTGTTTAATTAATGCAAATTACTTTAGTTAACTGATCTTTCTTTATTCAATCACTTAGTTAACTAATATTAACTGAATCATGCAGATTGACTTACTTGTAGAGATCACTATGAGTTCTTCTTTAATTAATTGAAGCACACGTTGTAACTTTAACTGAAGCTTACAATATTTAATTGATATATTCATTGTTACATTTACTTAAGCTTTAACTAAAGCTTAGTAATTTGAGTTCACTTTAGTCATTATATTGGCAATTCGAATTCTCTATGCATTATCTCTTTTATTGCTTATCTCTTTATCTTTACTGTATGGCCTAGATGTGTTAACATTAATTATCATATCATATTATACTCATAAGAATTGTCACATGTTATGATCATATATATTACTCTCGGACCATATAGTCGTTGCTAAAGTAATTCACTCTAGAGGTAGCTAATTTCTAAAGGAGACTTAATACCAATTTGTGACCATGGTTAGTAATACATCACCTACAATCTATGCTTCAACATGTAAAGCATTTCACCTCTATAACTGGAGGCCCACCTCAAAGGATACCCACTCTCTGGATGACTGCATGAGAATGATTGACTTGATATTACCCACAAGTTTGATTTGATATTATTCACAAGTCTTCAGCCTTGATATTACTCACAAGATTTTACAACATCACCACCTCAATCATATGAGGATATATAGAACTTGATATTACCCACAAGTTTGACTTGATATTATTCACAAGTCCAGAGAATGACTCCTGATGCTGTACATTTAACAAACCTAGGGCACAAATGACCCAATATGACGGGGGACTTCCATCCATAAAGTGGCAGTTAGCAATGCCACTAAGCCAACATGCTGTACATTTAACAAACCTAGGGCACAAATGACCCAATATGACAAGGGACTTCCGTCCATAAAGTGACAGTTAACAATGCCACTAAGCCAACACTTCTTGGAATGAAAACCAAGAGGACTTTCCATGACCAGGCCATGGGTCTTGAGCCCAGCTAGACCAACACTTTTACAAAAACAAGCCCAAACTTGGCTTTTCACAATGGCAAAAGACCCCCTCACTCTGGTATATCTTGGTAAGCATGCTGCGGACGATCTGGTGCGTAACACATTGCTTACACAATTTCACAATTGATTTAAGGTTTTCATTTCAATAGTTGGTTATTCACCATTTGTTAGAACACTAATCTTATCTAGATCATCAATTTTAAACGGGATATGTTTCAATGGTTATGTTTAACTTCTCGATTTTGATCTAGTATTTTGCAACAAGTTCAACATTTTTTATTTGGCAAAGCACTTAAAAGGTTTTAGGTTGCTTATTTTACTTGCTTCATTTGCATTTTTTACTTGCTTCATTTAAATTGCAAGCAACTTAATGGATTCATGGATGTTGTTTTGAGTTATTTTTCAATATTTTAGATTTCAACTCATATATCTTCCATAGTCTATTGATAATTCTAAGTCACTTGCCATACCTCTTGACACATAGTTGCTGTAGGGATTCCTCCCTTGTGACTTCTCAGTTCACTAAAGTGAAGGGAATTAACAGTAGGTGAAAATGGCATCACTTCCATAGTTTCACTTGGCTAGAACCTTTTAAGTCGTTGCATTTATGGTGTTAGTTTTTGTGACAATATTTTGGCGTATTTGCTGTGGATCAAAGTCCTTTCCCTAAAATTAGAAGATCAAGCTTCAATTTTTGATGGGGTCAATCTAATTAACCCATCTGGCAACTTCACTTGAAAATTTAGGTAAAAAATCTTGTACTAGAAGTTCTTCTCAAGAACTTTTTCCTTGATACCTTGAGTTTGAGAGAATTTATAGAAAGAAAATCAAACAAAACTCTCAAGCTACAATCCCAAGCCCCATATCTATTATCTCAAGCCAATCTTTAAATCAAAATCCAATAATCATGGCTAAACCATGGTTAAATGATGCTTATAAGCCATTAGACATGTCTGCAATCCAAGGATTTCCTCATGATATGCCTAAGAAAATAGACTGGGTTCCATTATTCATCGGAAAAAATGTAGTCACAATTGAGGAACATATTACACACTTATATGATAAAACTATAAATCACCAATACACCATGAAGATGTCATGGAACTCTTTGCACATCCTTACAAGAAAATGATTAATATTGGTATTTGATCCTACTAGATGGTGGTATTAATACATGAGAGGATTTTCATGAAGCATTTATAAAAAGATAGGGTACTAGGATAGATGGGAGTATGATACTCAATCAACTCCATGAGCTTAGGAAAAGAGAATATGAAACAGTTTCAAAATTTGACAATAGGTTCACAAATTTGTTGAAGAAAATCCCTAATTAAATTAAGCCAAGAGATGATGGGAATAGGTGCACCTTGGAATGTTGTCCAAATGGTGGCTATGAGACCACTTTGATCAAGGCAAGATAATATAAAGTAATCCATTCAAGTTGCACAATTGAGAAGTGTGCCAAGGTAGTTATCGCTTCCCTTGCATCTAGGACTACCAAACAATAAGATAATTCTCAAAATAGATGGGTGCCTTAGAGAAATGTGTCTAGAGGTGGTTATATCATATCAATACATGTGCCAAGGTTTCCAACTAATGGAGCACTCCCCTAGATGAGGGAATCCACAACCTTTAGTTGCCAAAACAATGCCAAAAATAGTAAAATTAGTTAGGGCATTTTCTCCAATGCAGTAACCAATTGCTCAAACAATGGATCTCGTGATTATGTGTGTAAAAGTGGCTCATTTGGTTGTTATAACAACCTCCAAGGGTAGGGAGACCTCAATAATGTGCCAAGGCGTAGGTCCACATGCAAACAACTAATTTTGTTGAATCTGTTGTCACCTAATTTGCACCTTGGGTAACGTGGCAGAAATCTTCAAGCCACTGGGTGCGACCTTGGGGGCAAGCTCGAGCCAAGTGCTGTCACCTGATACTCGGCTCCTCCGTCTAGGCCAACTCCTAGCGAAGCCAAGGGGGGTGGACCCTACTGAAAAGTAAAATCTAGGGTTTTTACTCTACGAGAGAAATACTTAATTCTAGGAGTTTTAATATGAAATGGATGAAATTAAAAATTACCAATTACTGTCAACAAGATTAACCTTAGCAACACTTTAACTCAAATTAGATACACAAAATTCAATGACACATTGCGAGATTAACTTATGCAAAAAGAACAGAATAGACCAGTGCCGAAATGAAAGGAGTGCTTGCAAATGTGGGTTGCTAGTGTAGTCTCAGTGAAAGTATTGCAGTGTCTCGGTTGGTAAATTTTAGATTTATTAAATGAATTGATTAAGGAAGGGTAAATTGTGGGTTTGGCCCAACAAGTCAAGTCCCTTCGAACTGAATGCTAAAGCGGTAATACCAAGTGTCCAATAGGGCGAGGATGAACCTGCTTGGAGTAGCCCCCTGACTTTGTAGTGATTACCCTTTGCAACCTCCCAAGTTTTCGAGAAAATCACTTGTGTGGATTTTCCTATTAAATCTAGTAACTCGTATCCCTTTCTGATACAACAAACTGATCAAACAAGCTGCAGCGGTGTAGAGCATACGGGGAAGGAGTCTTGGTTTATTTTAAAAGTTTTAGAACAAGTTTTCTGATTTAGAAAAAAGATAAAACCCAGGAGTCTCTTTTCAGATTCAGTACTCGGGCAAGCCCTTATCCATGAACCTGTACTCGGGAAAGCGAGGGGGTTTATTTTAACTTAGCAGTGCATAACAAAATTGTTTTTTAATTACTACACTACTCAAATATTTTCCCTTATGGTACATCTGTATAGCGCAATGGGTAAGTATTCAGGTTACTTTTGCAAAACTCAAACAAAGCATGAAATGATAAAGAAAAACAACTACGCTAACAGCATATAAGAAAACAGAAAAATGACACCGACACAAACCCCCCAAGGGGGATGGGGACCGGGCTCTACCGAGCCTACTCAAACTTGCTTTTATTAATCGGTTACAATGCTCCAGCAAAGATGCTCTTTGGTCCTTGTTATCTGGGATCCAAAGGCTTACAACATACAAGGAAAATAAGCCCAGCTAAGTGGAAAGCCTCCTGGGAGCTCCAGATGTTCGAAAAAACTATTTTCGGGCAGAGTTTCCTTCTCTTTTTTGATGGGCCTGCTAAAAACCAGCAAGCACATGTTAGTGAAAGATGCCCAAAAAACACTTTGGAAGTGTCTTTGGACAACATGCAAAAAATTACAAAAAAAATCTAAGTAACAACTGATTACAAAAAAAGGAACAACTAAGTAAGGCAAGCTAGAAAGCTTGCCTTCTTAGGATCTTTGCTTGCCTCTTGAAAAGAATGGCAAGCAAATTTCAAGCACTAAAATGCTAGATAAATCAAATGAAAGCTCTTTAATCTTCACACCAAGTACTTTGAAATTTCACTTTAAACTTACGGTAAGAAGGTTAGATCTAATGTTTAAAAGAACAACTCGTAATTATGCAATAAGATCTAGAATTGAGAATTTAAATCTACTTTATATGTATCTTTGAAATGTAGATCTAAGCAAAGTAACGGTAAGCAAAGTAAACTTAAAGATTTTTTGGATCAAGAAGTGATAGAACCAGGTGGAGCAAGAAGTAGAAAAGGGATGGTGACGCCTCCTTTGGTGAGATCCGAGGGATGATGCTTCTTCTTTCGAAGTTACTGGAGAAGAGGGAGAGCCCACTCGGTCATCAAATGCTCTAGCTCGGGTTTCCTGTAAAATACCTTCAACAACATGCAAAGAGGATTAAAAGCATCTGTGTGAAATTATAACAAGATAAACAGTATTATAGATCCATACAAGAAATCATATAAAACTTGATAATCTAATATATTCCACAATAAGAAGTAACCTAACAAGAATCACTTCCTATTCTTACCAAAATGTAAATTTCCTTACGAAGACAAGTAAATCCCAACAATTGCAAATTATGAAAAGAGTTGATACAAATTACCTCAATGATTTAGCATAAAGAAAACATCAAGCCAACATCTATGGATCCCACAGAGAAATTGCCTCCAAATCCTTTTATTAACAATACTCAGAAAATATTACAATGTATGCAAGCAGAGGTTCAACCTTCTGATCCTGAACAAAGGAGAGGTGACCTGCTTAAATAGAAAAAGAGAGACCCAGGGGGGCCTCATCAATACTGAAGATCAACTCGGAGTGTAACTGAGTTGAGCTGAGCTGAACTGAAGCAATCAACAAAATCGGTGGGGTGATTTACTAGTTTCACTGAAGAGGTAAGCAATCTCTCCCCACCAATCAAGCCACCTCACACACCTAACTCGCATGCTTCACTCCCCACGCGAATGTATGGCTATGATAGAACCAACACAAAGCTCACTTTGGATTTAACGCTTTGATGTATGGTAAACTTTATTAAATGTAAACCAAAGTTCACGTGTGCTGTATTGGAGTGGGTCCACAACCTCAAGCTTTAAGCTAGTGCAACACTCCAAGGTTTGACGTCACCCACCTTGCCACACGAATGCTTCACCCACACTATGCCCCTCCAAATAAATACGTGGTATGACCAAGCTGTAATAAAAAAAAAATTCTTTAATGTGATGTGAAAAAGGGGGTCCACACCCTTCATGCTAGCGCAATACAACTTCATGTGTGAGCTCTTTCCATGGTGATTTGACGTCACCATACTCCAATCCATAGCTAGCTTGTAATAAAACCAATGTAGAGTGGATTTATTAAAATAAAACAAGCATTTTTATTGTGATGTGGATATAAGGTGGGGGCCACTCCCATGCTCACGAATTCCTTCACGTCACCCTCCTAATACAACCTTCCAAAACCATATTTTAAAACCAAATTTTGACTTCAAATGAGTAGAGGTATGAATCGCTAGTCACATGGGACCCTTGCCATGTCACTCAAATCAATTTTTTAATTGATTTTGACCTTTTTTAAAATTTGACTTTAATGTCAAAATGTCCAAACTTAGCATTAAAATGCTATTTTGATTCATTTTTAGCCCAATAATGCCTCACGGGGTGCTCCGGCTGCCCGACTGATGTAGAAAGTGGTCCCAAGGGTAAAGTGGACGCTGCGGGTGTGAAAACGAGTGTCCTCACGCCAGAAATGGACTCTGTATCTGACTTTTATTACAATCTAAAGTTTTTTAATTAAACCATTAAAAAATGGCTTAAAAAATGAGAAAAAATTATTTTTTGCGGAAATTGACGAAACTCTAGGAGGACCTAGTACATGTCCATACGACTCAATTCGAATGCCTAGCATGGTGAAAAACACCGACACGAAGGCTCTAATAACCTCCCTAGGCTGAAACACCAAGATGACTGCCCCAGCTTTGGAGGTATGAGTGAAAAACTCAGAAATTATTAGTTGTTTGTTCAACAACCAATAATAACCAAGGGAAAAAACACTCTGGGCTAGTCGGTTTGATGCTTAAGTTCGGGAAGCCGAGCCTTTTATAAAAAATTAAATGCTAGGACATTTTTTACAATTTCCCCAAGGGGGTATGAACATGTGTTACAAAAAATAAAACAGCCATGGAGGCCTGAAAGGACTTCTGAACTCTGAAAATGAACAAGTATCTTGTACATCAATGGCGGCTCACAAAAAGTCCAACTAGGTGCAGCCTAGTTGGTAACAAAATCTAAGAGCTAAAAGAGTGGAATGACCTTGGATAATGTGCACCAAGGGTAGCATGTTCTTCAAAACCAAGCATAGAATGACTAAAACCATGTGAAAAATCACTGACCTTCCTCGTAACCATGGGTAAATAAAGAGGGCGCTCTAGAAATTTTGTATGCATGATAGCCACAACTCAAAAGATGTGCCACAATAATAATGAAGGGAATGCTCCATTATTACTAGATGTTAGTCAGTGAAAAGAACCAAATCCATGTCGACCATCATCCATAAAACCTAGGTCACTCCTCAAGAATAGATCTAAACCATGCAATGCAAAACACACCCTCCAAGGCATGCACCCTAGGGATATGTACCCTTGAGAGAGGGTGCGCCATGCACTATCTCAAGGAGGATCACATCAAGCAATGAGCAATAATATGCTATGAAACCTAGGGAAAACATGTAAGCACACCCAAACACCATTGCACAACATTAAGGAGCAACAAATTAACCCATATTACTTAGGAAAACCCTTAGCTAATGGGTATTCATAATTCCTTCCATAAGTGTGCTAGAGGTTAATCAAGAGTGCAATGTGCTAAGAAAAATCCCATGAAGGCACTAAATACCTTGGCTCCAAAACCAAAAATCTTGTTGTTGCAACCTGCTTGGTAAAGGTCTTCAAATTGGAATAATCCTCATGCTATATAAGGGTAACACACCTTCATTCAAGAAGGCGGTGACAAAGAACAATTACAAAGGCTAACTAGGTCATGGAACTTCCCTTCACATTTTAGGGAATAGCAAAATATACATCTAGATTTACATATCTTTTTATGGTTGTTTGGAATTCTTTGGTCAACATGGCAGGAATTGTACCTAGTGGACTTCTAAAGGAATCTCTTGGATAAGTGGTCATGATTGGGGGAACTTGTTCTACCAAAGTCACCTAGGAATTGCATCTAGCCCCATCCACATGACACAACTCTTTGTGGAGGCAAATTGGTCCATTAAGGGCAAGCATGTCAGTAGTAGTGATCGAGTTTGGGTGGGGGCAATAACAACACCTTTCTTTAACCACTCAATTTAGACCCCATTGACAAGATTTACATATCTAGAGTCTAGACAAAAAAATCAATTTATATTCATATAAGACATGGAGTTGGAAATAACATTCATTATTTCTTCAACAAATGTTGATTATTATGACATTCAAAAGACTACTATAGAAGTTAAACGACATGGTGAATAATAGATTAAAAGAAGTTAAATAATATGGTGAATAATAGATTTAGTGTTGTAATGAAAATAATTGGTTTACTGCCTTGGCCTTTTTTACAATATATTTGTATCCTTTATTGCAGGGAGTTAAGTTGAACTTAAATCTACCTCGAAGGAGTTTGATGGTGTCTTTTAATTGTGATGCTTGTGGTACAAGGACAAAACGTATTGTAAATCGACATGCTTATGAGCGCGGTACGGTGTTTGTCCAGGTAATAGTCTTTCTATATTTTGGAAGTTTGTTCTGATTTTTCTAATTCAAGATTAATTCCTAATCATTGTTAGAAGTGCAAAGAACTAGAATTGTTTGTATTTTGTGAGGTTTCACTATATCGATTGAAAATTTGGGTTGAGGTGTGAACATTGGAGTGATTGATTGTTCTTACTCTTGTTTGATGGTTCAATCTTCCATGATTAGTCTTTAGTAAATTAGAGGTTCTTGGAAAATAATGTGTACAAGTGTAAGGAATTGGATGTATATTTCAAGGCTTCGTTGAATTTGATATCCAAAGATGGTTGGTTATTCTTAATCTTTTATCATCATTGAGGGTTCCTTGAGCTCTTCAATTGTATCTAACTCATTAGTGCTTGTCAACATTTGTAGTTTGTTCAACACTATATCGACTATTACTCTTAAAGTAAGATGACAAGGACCTTAGGGAGTAGTACTATAAGGTGAGCTATGCCATTGGGTATTGGAAGGACATTGTAAGATGAGTTAGTGCATCGAACAACATTTTCATACAAGCTTGGGCATTAGACAACATCTTAACACAAGATAGGGCATTTGATGACATTGAAATGTGAGCCAGGGTTTCAAACAACACTAGAACATGAGCTAGGGCATTGAGTAGAACAAAAACATGGCTTTTTGGTTGGCATCTAGGGACATGGATCACTTCAAATTCAAAAACAATCTTTTGCTATTGTTCATGGGGCTTGTGGCGACTCTCACAATATATAGTATCTATCTTTTCCTTTTAAAAACTTTTAGAAATGCGTGCCTAAGAGATAGGGAAGTCTCAAGGATGAATTCCCAATTGAGTTCTATTTCAAATCAAGGGCAAACTTGCAACTCCTTGAATTGACCTAAGTCGATATCTTTTTATTCTAAAATCAATTGCATTTTATGCTAGAAGCAATTTGAGAAACATTAGTGTAGGGATTTTGTGGCATTACCCTATGTTTGGGTGGGGAACATAGAGGTTTTAATTTGGGGCTACAATTTTCTTTAAATCTATTAATTTGGTGTGTTTTACATTCTTAAGGAGCCACTAGAAATTCTGAAATTTTTTCGTTCTTTTTCTCCTTTCTTTTGGGGTGGTAAAATTGTAAGCACTTTTAGGGGATAATTTAATTAAAGATACCATGGAAGGGGAGTTTTTTGAACAAGGATTGAGTAATGGGGTTTTTCGATTTCTCATTTAGTGGTTTGATACACATGGCCAATAATGTATTATTTCATAATGAATTTTTTAAAGCATTGAAATAGATGTTTCAAATTACAAGCTAGAGCTTCTGAGGAGTTGTGAGGGATGGCTAAAGAAGGATTAAAAATCCAAGAGGATCCTTGGAGGAAAAAGCCTAAAGAGCAAAGACTTATTTTTTCAAACAATTGGCCATTGAGAATTGGTCTTGAATAGGCCCACCTATGCCATGTAATGAATCTTGTACATACATTGAAAAAGTGTCGAGGGTAAATAAAATTTCGTCTCAAGAGCACAAGGCTAGCAACACCAAGGAACTAGAAGTGGATTTTTTTGCGGACAAATCTAGTGACCCTTTGCTAATGGGAAAAATAGAGATCGAGATTTTGATGGAAATTTCAAGGACAATGTACTGAAAAGACTATAGAAGAGAGCTTTTATTTTGTATTTTCTTTGAAAAATGCCCCTAAATAGAGACATTTTTATATGGTATGTAAAAAACTTGAAAGATTGAGGCTGGTGTTGCCGCCTAAAACATACTTGACCGTGGAAAAGTCTTCCAACCACTAGGTGTGTTCCCGATGGAAACTATGAGTTTAGAACCCAATGTCACCTCGATTCCTAACTCCTTCATTTATACCCAACTCCTAAAATGGTCCAGGGGGGTAGTCCCTATTTACTATGTTTCAAAGATTGTGTTTTAGGATTTAAAAGATGATTAGATTAATTTAAACCTTATGGCAATCAATCATGCTGAAATGCAATAATTTCAAATGACAGGAAAATCTTTCTTATTTGTAAACCAAATATAATTGCAAGAGAAATACAGTATTACTGAACCAGTGCTTTCCTGAATCGGGCTATGGAGTTGTTATCACAAATCTTGTAGATGCCCTATGAGATGATCCTATTTAGGACGACAGAGGAAAGGCAACTAAAGTTGTGACCTACGATATCCAGGACTTCCAAAAGAACTCGGATGTCACACCAGTAAAGGATACCGACACTTTGGACCCAGTAAGACTAAGCCCAGGGGGCGTCCCTAAGACCAAGAAACCCTAAAATTGCGGATACAGAATGGACAGGTGAGGGAAACTTGGTTGAATCTCTTAGTTAACTTAACTGATTAATTGTAGTTTGAAACGAAAACTGAGAGATTCAGAGCATCCAGGTAAAAGCCCTAAATTTGCCCTAGGGTTTATGCAGGAAAATTGGGATCTAGGGCACATAGGTTGTAATGTTCCATTTTTGATAAAAAGGGAATAACTGAGGATTGATAGCACTAGGAGCAGAAAGGTACATCAATTCAGTATTATTAAGTCATCAGTGTAGAAAGAAGGCCATCAGAGTTCATATCCTAAAGCATGCAGAGCATGCAGGCCTTGTTTAGTTAGTATTAAAGTCAACATCAAATTAGAATTGCATGCATGTAAAAGTGAAGCATAAACCCTAAAAGTGACATGCAAACCCTAAAAGCATATGAAGATCTATTTAAGAAGGGTTATGGGACTAAAGGAGATATTTTGTTATTGTTGATTGATTTTGGAGTTTTGAGCAGCAACACAGCGTGCAGCCGCGACAGTTGGGGATGGAGACGGTGTCTTCAGCTAGCGAGGGTTCGACAGTGAGATATCTAGCCTAGTCTCTTATTGGGATAGATTATCCAGGTTTATCCATTGCATCCACCATATACTACATTATTCGGAGATCCAACACATTTTGAAGGGTTATTAGTAGATCCACGTTTTGCAACCGGAAGTAGCAGGGAAAACACAGCAGGATTCGCTGGGACCACAAAACCCAGTATTTCCTCCGCATGTCAGCTTCCTCTTTCTCAACAGGCCTATCCTACGGTATGCAGTGATTATCAGCCATCAGTTTGATCACCTGGAGCAGCTATTAGCCAAACAGATCAGTTGGGGGTGTGAGCAGCAGAATTGCTAATCAATTCGCTAGGGCACTCAGAGGCAGCCAAACCTCCGCATGTGCCAGGCCATCTCTCCGGCATCAGCAGATGGACAAGCTCAGAAAGTTTCAGCCCAAACTGACCTCTCCTACAAAAACGTCACCTTCAGTCTGGAGGGTTTTTACGGTACTGCGGGGCAGTAACACTGGTGGAAAAGAGCATTATTAGACCACCCATCCGGATCCTTATGCATGTAGCTATCTTTGGAGTCATTATCAGCGATAATATTAGTGGTAAGTGTTAATTTCTCTTTGCAAAACCCTAACCCTAATTCAGCTATATTTTAGGGCATTTTTGCATGGCGAGTTTGCATGCACAGTTATTTTGGAAATTTGTATGAGATTGAGTGTGCGAGTCAGCACTATCATAGAACATTAGAGAATATCAGTATTTGGGATATTACAGTGGTATCAGAGCATGATCCTTGCAAACTGTGGGCACATAGTAATTGAATAAAAGTGCATGTTGATGCATGCTTGTACATGCAAATGCATGTTAGAACAAAGGTTTTTCTTTGCTAGCTTGTGAGAACATGAAGACAATGAGAAGGATCTTGACTGGAAATTGGCAGAGGTTAACAGTACTTCAACACTTGCCTCGATATCATGAGTATCTAGCCTTGGGTGATGAGGTATGTGCAGCATTGTCCTTCCAAGATTATTACACCATCAAGTTCGGGAGCCAGCCCAAGGATTTGGATGAGGATCTCCTTAAAGGCATAGTTGGGGGAGGAAAGAAAGATGAGCATGAAGTACAGGTTGTTGGTGAGCTTCATTTGGAGTTAATAGTACATGATGAGGATGTGCATGAGGAGATCGCATTAGAGCCATCTTGTGAGTCTAGCGACACAAGCACATTCGCTAGTTAGATTGTGGACAAGCTGTGTGATGAGTTGGAGTTGGTACACTCTTCATCACCTACAGCAGAAGTCCAGACAGTTATGACAGGCGAAATACATGCGGTGCAAGGCAATGAGCACAACAGTCGAGACAGTGAACATCCACGCATGGAGGTTAGGGAGAGTTTATACATGCATGAGATAGGGCTTCCAGATGATGGTCACCGAAAGAAGGTTGAACGTATTAAAGAAAGCATTCTAGCGATGAAAGAAAGGACCAAGATACTCCGAGACACCATAGTACAATGAGATGTTGAGTTTACAGTTCTTCGAGTTGTATGTACTGAGTCAGCGGTCAGGATTGTTAGTATTGAAGAGCAGTTGGATTACTTGATGGGGCAGTAGAAGAAACATACTATTGCATTTCAAAACAGTCTTCTTCAGGAGTACATAGACAAGGCTTGCGGTAGCTTGAGTTCACATTTGCATAATGGCGGATGGTTTTTACAGGTTGGCCAGGATCGAGAAATTGGGCGGCAGTATATGAGCATTCCAATTGAAATCAGAAGGGAAGAATGTTAGCTTGGTAGGATTATTCCTTGTGATGGTGCTTATAGACAAGGTGCTTTTTGGGGATTGGATTGGAGAGAGATTAAGAGTTGGTGTCCTATTGAGTGGGCGATTCTTAGGAAGACATTCCTAGCCAAGGGTATAGTCCCACAAGAGCCTTGGGATATTTGGGATGAAAGATGCACAAGTTTGCATTGGGATCCAAATGGGAGACCTTATGAGGGATGGATACAATGTTTACTGATGGGGTTACTTGGGAGTCTTCAGGATGCTCCTTGTGTCGATACTACGCAGGGTAGCAGTGGATGCTTTTTGACTTCTGCAATTCTCAGATTGATTTGGGACCCTAGGATTATAGTGACTGGTAGTTTGGTGATTGCTAGAGGATTCTTTCAGGAGGTCTATTGTGATGGTACCTCGTTTACAGCCTAATTAGTTACTCTACTTATAGAAGGCTTCCATTGTGATGGTACTGAAAATCTGTGAGTTGAAAATGAGGCTCAACAAACTGTTCGCAAGTTTCGGCAGTGATGGTAGAAGGTAATGGATCAGCTTTATTCTCTACAAGATGATTAGAATAATCAGGTTCAAGAGATATGGGTATATGTATATCATGTTGCACATGTATTTCAAATGAAGGAATAGTATCAACATCAATAAAACAAGAGGAATGCAGACTTTCTTCTTCCAAAGAGGGATATGTACCTGAAGGTTTATGATCATCGGAATAAACAAAACAAAAAATAATTCTTTTGACATGCAATGGGAAAGACAGGAAAGAACTGATGAATAAGAACAAAACCTCATGGAGGAAAGTAACTAGCTGATACCCAGTCTTTCCATTTGGCTTCTTCATTTTTCTGTCAACAAAATTCTCCTTGCAGTGGAATCTTTAATCGTGGAGTCGCCAAGCAGATGATTGCAGTCTATCACTATGTCCTTCTCTTGTCTGCCATCAAGAGTCAGATCTGTGTCATTGTGGTTCTTCCCGAGGAAAATAGTCTTTATTTCCATCCCCGGCAACGGCGCCAAAGATGTTAGTGCTAGAAATTGTTCCTAGACTACCACAAGAACAAGCTAACACAATCTCAAAATGAAATAGAATAAAATTGGTTTTTTAGGGTTTTGGTTTAAAACTTCATCAGCAAGGAGGTAATAAACATCCACAAGCTAATACAAAACTGAATCATGCATAAGTTAGATAAACTGGGGATCAAACACATCCCAATAAGCCATAAACATTAAACATGAAATACTAATTTCACCCACAGGCTACAAGCATTTACATGAATAAAACCTTTAAACAAGAAATGAAATTGTAAACTGAGCAATCAACCATATCAGAAATGAAACAGCATGACAGGTAAAAGGGCTTATCAGTTTATATATAATCAATAACGGTCATCCACTTACATAAGAGTTATCAGTGCTAGCTTGAGATATCACAGCTCAAAAAGCCTCTTCTTGAGTCAAAATTCCAACCTCAAAACTGTATGTTTGTCTTCCTTTTATCATTACAAAGGTAAAGTAGTTCCATAACTACCTTCTAGGTCGAAATTTGAAACAGTTACATCAATTAGTTACATGATAACTCATAATCTTTAAAGACAATTAACCCAAAAATAACAAATCAGATTCGGGGAAATTTGGCGAATTTCTGGAAATTTGGGTCTCAAAGACGCCTTCATATCTCTCGATTCGGGACACCTGTGCAAAAACTGAGAGAGGTTTTTTAAATGACTCTGTTATGAACAAAAACCTCTCTTGGTTTTTAAAAATTCCCCTTCAATTGATCGGAATACGTGCTGGAAATTTGTCACTAAAACAAGAAATTATTAAATAATTCTGTTATCTCCCAAATAAATAAATTTATTTTTATTTAGTTCACACAAAATAATTCATTTCGATAGTATGAAGGATATGAAGGTCACTGACAAATTTGAAAGCCTTTGTTTTTATTTGGATGAAAATTTCACAAGTGTAGCTTTTGGTGGCTTGTGCGAGGATCAGAACATCTCATTAGCCACTGAAAGATGGAAGATAATTAGCAGGTGGAAGACCCCTTCGGCAGATAGGCGTATTGCTGAAACTGTGTACACCATCGGAACGTTTTTCAAACATCAATCGGAAGTTGTGAAGACTTCAGATCGGCAAGCTAGTTCTCAAAGGCGCCGCAACGGTGGAGGAAATACATACTAAGAGTTCCGATGGATAGAGGTTTTGAGTTTCGATCACAGACGAAATCAGTTCGGGACTCAACAACTTTAACAAATCGACGTCTTAGTCCACTAAAGAGCCGCAACTGTGGAAGAAAAACAGACTAAGGCTTCCGCGAGTAGATGAAAACTTCGTCATCGAAAAGGCTAAAGACCTACGTTGCACGGGAACCGCTCCCGAGCATTAGGAATGGCGTATCCGACGTTCCGGCGTACCCAGGAGCTTTGGAGCTGGTACGAAACGCTCCAAAACAGCTGGGAACTCCTTCAGATACTTGGGTACTTTTCGGGTACTTCGCAGGCCTCAAACTGAAGCTCCCGATACTAGTTTCCTAGGGTACTTGTCGTAGGGAGCTTGTGGAAGCTCCCGATCCATCGAGGAGCTTCTAGAAGCTCCTACGACAAGTACCCAAGTGATGGAGCTTTCTCGCGTTCCCAAGAGACATTAGATTTTAAGATTTTAATTTTTCATTTTACATTAGATTTTTCAATTTAATAATCTCTGTTTTTAACTTTTTAGTTTTTACATTAGATTTTAATTATTTATAAGTTTAGCAGCTTCGTTTTTTCAGCAACACAATGGCTTAATATTAAATAACATCATGTACATTGTACTATGATATGGTGTTACTGTTCACTGTTTTCTTACTATCATCCATAGAACGGCCAGAGGCCAAGAATCAGACTTGCTCTGATAACACTTGTGCTGTATCTTGATGAAGTCAGTAGGTTTTTCAATTAGATTTTAATATTTATTATGCTCATTTTTAACTTAAAAATGAAATATAGTAAATACAAAATATTTTTTTTTGCTTTCTGGACCACAATCAATGGCTCAAGAAATCGAACTTTGTGACAGTCTGATTGTTGTTCTCTCTATATCATTGTGACATTGAGTTTAGAATATCATTGTGTTGGAGATTTTACTATTTAGTATTTTAAAAAACATCACCAACAGCATTAAAGTTTTAAACGTTAGCATAAAGTGGATTTTAATTACTATTGATTGGAGGTCTAAGTTTTCACTTTAATTACACCCTTACATGACTGGTTATTGACATTTTACATGCCAATAATCCTTTGTATCAAACCTTGTTTAAGCTGTTAGGTTACGCATATTGCAGCTGATACAAAGTTTATAATGGATACGTGAACAAATGGTGGATAAACCCTACTGATGCAAAACTGATGTCACTAAAATTCATACCGTACTGCTGTGTAGTACTGCTGGTTTGATTTACAACTAAAAGAGGACTGATATGCTCATTCTGCATGGTCACTGATTGTAAACTGAGAACTCTGATACATCAATATACTGCTGCTAATGACCATTTAAATATTTTTTCAGATCTGTCTCGTAAGTATATTTATTATTTGCCATTTGGTGTATAATATTTGACTCTAGAGATATAGATTGGGACAGTTATTGTTATATAATATAAATCAAAGCAGTGCATTCCTGTAGCAATTGTCCATCTGCAGCCAATAACTTATGGAATCTGGTGATGAAAAATTGTTGATGTTGACAGTGAAATTCTGCAATAATTCTGACACAGTAGATGGATTACTAGGCCACCATAGAACATCTCGAAACTGCAATTTGAATTTCAGTAATAAAAACTTGTAATTCAATCATCATCTTAAATAAGTTAAATTGTATTTAGACTTTTAGTATTACTATTTAGTATTTAGTTTATTTACTCATTGCCAATTGGTAAAGTTACTAATGTCATTGATTGAATCATTTAAGAAATAAATCTGTCACACATAATTATAGTTTTAATGGACAATGAACATTATTTGTTTTTTTTACCATTATAATTAACATTTAAAAAAGTCAAAAACTTAAAAACTAAAGTTATAATTTAATAAATTTATGTTTTTTAATATATATTAACATTTAATATATTATATTATTGCCGCTCCCAACCTGACATATCCAGTAAATTTGGGCGAAGCTTCTAGACGTATCAGATACTCGTGTCCGCGTACCCGACGTACCCGCGTACCGGAAACTTGTGCAACATAGCTAAAGACTAACCGGCGGCGAAACAGTTAAATGCAGAGCCACAACGGCAGATGAAAGACTTACTGCGGGTTCCGAAATAATAGAAAGACATCGTCGAGCGGAGGAACTAAAGACTACGTGCCGGAGCTTGAAAACATAAAACTGGCGGCGAATTAGTCCTCTAAGTAGCCGCAACGGCAGAAGAAATATAAACCACGGGGTTCGCAAGCAGATGAAACTTCGGCGTTGGAACTCAGAATCACTAGTCGTCGGCAAGATAGTGAAATTGGAAGCCGCAACCGCGGAAGAAAGAAGACGAACAGCTCCGATACTGTAGTTATTACTGCTCCCGATCACCGATGTGTTAGTTATGGAGAACGCCGATTAGGAGCGCAGATGTGATAAAAGAAGAAACCTCTAACCATCGATGAAGAAGCCGTCGCGACTCTGATGATCTAAGGAGCACCGATATTGCGGCAACAAAGTAAAAAGTTGTTTTGGGCGGATTGAACGAGACAGGACACTTCAGTTAAACGCCGATACACTGGTTGTTGGCGGCAATTTCACAGCAAACCAGCAATGGTGGTTATCAGCTACCACTTCATTCATTAAAAGATCGCCCGGTGAACTAGATCTTCACAATGAGTAAACAAATTGTTAGCAAGGGTTTGAAGCCCTAATCGGGAAAAAACTATGACTTTCATTTATTTTTGATGTAAATAGATCGGATTTTCAGGATCTGTATATTTTGTAAAATGCTATAAAGCCCATGATTATTTCATTAATAAAGGTTCGACTCTGGGGATTTATGAGCCTGTTCCATTATCAAGCGTCTCATTTGGTTCATTCTAAGTATAAGCTCTTTTGTTGTGATTTGTTCAGCCATCTCTTTCTTCACTGTGTTTATTGCCTGAATGTGCATTTAGGTAATTTTCAGATTTATTAAAGGGCCGATAGCTGTCATCCTATTGGTTATTTAGTGATATTTGATTTATAAACACCATCCTCAGCAGGATTTAGCCATTTATATGCATATGTTATGTGTGTAAGTCTGCCAGCCTGATGAGTTCTCCGTCCCTGCACCTCTTTGTCAAACTACTGAACAAGTTGTAACTAAAAGCCTTGTGATTGAGTGAGCTTCATGCATGTCTTGAGAGTGAGAGGTTATATAGGTTATCCGGCTTGATCCAATTAAAAAAAAACCCAAAATACAGTTTAAGTTACCAGGCATCCTCAATCTACAACCTAGAGGAGTTTCCTGGAGTGATAACAAAGTGGCGCCGTTGCCGGGGAGAGAAGATTGAAGCTCAGCTTCCCTGGAATACGACATAGATCCATGCTTTGATGATAGACAAGGCTTGGACATTATTACGGTTGTAATCATCTATCTGGCGACTCCATTGATATAAGGTGGCTTCCAGAAGACCAAGTACCAGAGCAAACCCAAAGGGGCCACCAGCAACACCCGTTTTAGATCCAGAAGAAATCTTGAGGAAAGCTAGGGCTTTACTAAGACAGACTAGCAGTGCTGCACAAAAAGCTACTTCAGGTATTTCAAGCAATCTTTATGCTGATTTTTCTTCTGCTGAAACTCTTAATCCCCAGGAATTTTTAGGTTTTGGGCATCTTCAAGCACTGTTGCTTGTGAAGATCTCATCCTTGGCGACTCCATGAAAGACGAATTCAGTGGGGACTCCACAATATTAAGAGGTCAAAAGTATTTTGCTGCTCTTTTGGCTCGGAGGTTTGCACCTCTTGACTTCTCTTCCGTTCCTGGTTTCCCACATCCAGTACCCGATATATCTGAATGGGGAGACTTTTTACCTACCTTCAAGGAGGAGGAGGAAGACAATCCTGCAAAACACCTCCTCAAGTTTCACGAATGCATGGACATATTAGATCAGCAACATGAAGATGTTCATGTATTCATTATATGGTGATGCTCGACGGTGGTATTTTTCTTTGCCTCCTTCCAGTATTTCATCATTGAAAGATTTTCACCGGGCATTCACTGAGCACTGTAAAAGGTACTATTCAAATGAGTTTGCGTTCGATAATTGTTGTGAAGAATATAAGTTGCATTCTCAGGATGAAAAGGACAGTAGAGAAGAATATCTCCCTCAAGAGCTACCTCATCTCTCTTATGATTTTCACAATGAGGTACTTTCCCATAAACATAAACTAGAAACGAACTACAAAGGAGTTGAAGGTTTTCCTACCATCGTTAAAACTGATTGTGGCGAATCTAAGGAATTGATTTCTTTAACTACACATGGAAATGGTCAGTTTTCTGCTGGTCAAATGATCATTGAAATCAGTCAGGCTAGCTCGCAGTTTCCAGATTTGCAAATCAAGGAAAGTTGCAGTAACCAAGAGGAGCGAGATTCCCAGGGACTGTCTAATCTCCAGCTAGAACATCAGGAAGATCTTCCTTCTCCTTATGAACATATGGCTTCAAATCATGACACGGAACTAGTTAATATTTTTCCTGTTTCAAAATTTTATTGCTGATACTCCTATACAAGAGCCTTCATCTCTGTCATTAGGATCTTATCTTAACGCTCCTATATCCAACAAATACAGTGATGAGGAAGAAGAGGTTAAAATTTGTGAAGACTTATTGTTTAGGCAAAATTCATCTAGTTCCTCTTTTTAGCAGAGAGATGATAAAAGGGGTGTGAATGCTATGATAAATGCTTGTTATGAATCTTCTGCTCAAAAGTCTAATACATATCTTTTTAGTTTTGGTATATCCTACAAACATATTATTGTGGAAGAGGAAATTGTTAGCTGTGATGAGCCAGCCTATCATCATGATGAATTCAGATTATGTGAAGAGGAGTAGAAATATTCAGATCAACTGTTGAGCTTGCATTTTTATCAGACAAAGGTTGAGCAGTCCACATTCAACATTGACATCAGTGAAGGAAAGGATCAGCAGCATAAAAAGGTATTTCTTGCTGGTTTTTATGACCCTGTTGCTGACTATCTGGAACTTATAACCAGCGTAGATATCAAGACATTTTTGTTAGAAGATGGCTCGCTCCGTCACCCTTCAAAACTACATTGCTACATGCTAGGGTTTCATTTATTTTTGGGGTCAAGATCAGGGATAAGTTCACCAAATCAGCTTCTGACCTGGCTTCATTGGAAGCATGATGTCACGTGATAATAAGGATCTACTGATTAGAATTAGGAGTAGGAGTAGATAGGAAAATAAGCTCTTAATATGAGCAGCTAGGTCATTTTCAGTTGTTTTCATGAATAAGCAAAGCAGGCTACAGGCAGGGTGCAGCGGATCAGTTATAGAAGGCAAATGACTCCATGCCCAATGGAACACTAGAAGATAGCTTTAATTATTCTTTTTTAGGTAAAGGCATTTTGGTCTGGGGTTCTTGGGACCTCACAGGGAGGTTCCCATCCCCGAGTAGGAGCCAGATGTTATCTCCCAAATAAATAAATTTATTTTTATTTAGTTCACACAAAATAATTCATTTCGATAGTATGGAGGATATGAAGGTCACTGACAAATTTGAAAGCCTCTGTTTTTATTTGGATGAAAATTTCACAAGTGTAGTTTTTGGTGGCTTGGGCGAGGATCAGAACATCTCATTAGCCACTGAAAGATGGAAGATAATTAGCAGGTGGAAGACTCCTTCAGCAGATAGGCGTATTGCTGAAACTATGTACACCATTGGAACATTTTTCAAACATCAATCGGAAGTTGTGAAGACTTCAGATCGGCAAGCTAGTTCTCAAAGGCGCCGCAACGACGGAGGAAATACAGACTAAGAGTTCCGATGGATAGAGGTTTTGAGTTTCGATCACAGATGAAATCAGTTCGGGACTCAAAAGCTTTAACAAATCGACGTCTTATCCACTAAAGAGCCACAACTGCGGAAGAAAAATAGACTAAGGCTTCCGCGAGTAGATGAAAACTTTGTCGTCGGAAAGGCTAAAGACTAACCGGCGGCGAAACAGTTAAATGTGGAGCCGCAACGGTGGATGAAAGACTTATTGCGTGTTTCGAAATAACAGAAAGATATCGCCGAGCAGAGGAACTAAAGACTACACGCTGGAGCTTGAAAACATAAAACCGGTGGCGAATTAGTCCTCTAAGTAGCCGCAATGGCGGAAGAAATATAAACTACGGGGTTCGCAAGTAGATGAAACTATGGCGTCGGAACTCGGAATCACTAGCCGTCGGCAAGATAGTGAAATTGGAAGCTGCAACGGCAGAAGAAAGAAGACGAACAGCTTCGATACTGTAGTTATTACCGCTCCCGATCACCGATGTGTTAGTTATGGAGAACGCCGATTAGGAGCACAGATGTGATAAAAGAAGAAACCTATGACCGTCGATGAAGAAGCCGTCGCGACACTAATGATCTAAGGAGCGCTGATACTGCGGCAACAAAGTAAAAAGGGGTTTCGGGCGGATTGAACGAGATGGGACACTTTAGTTAAACGCCGATACACTGGCTGTTGGCGGCAATTTCACAGCAAACCAGCAGTAGTGGTTATCAGCTACCACTTCATTCATTAAAAGATTGCCCGGTGAACTAGATCTTCACAATGAGTAAACAAATTGTTAGCAAGGGTTTGAAGCCCTAATCGGGAAAAAACTATGACTTTCATTTATTTTTGATGTAAACAGATCGGATTTTCAGGATCTGTAAATTTTGTAAAAGGCTATAAAGCCCATGATTATTTCATTAATAAAGGTTCGACTCTGGGGATTTATGAGCCTGTTCCATTATCAAGCGTCTCATCTGGTTCATTCTAAGTATAAGCTCTTTTGTTGTGATTTGTTCAGCCATCTCTTTCTTTACTGTGTTTATTGCCTGAATGTGCATTTAGGTAATTTTCAGATTTATTAAAGGGCTGATAGCTGTCATCCTATTGGTTATTTAGTGATATTTGATTTATAAACACCATCCTCAGCAGGATTTAGCCATTTATATGCATGTGTTATGTGTGTAAGTCTGCCAGCCTAGTGAGTTCTCCATCCCTGCACCTTTTTGTCAAACTATTGAACAAGTTGTAACTAAAAGCCTTGTGATTGAGTGAGCTTCATGCATGTCTTGAGAGTGAGAGGTTATATAGGTTATCCGGCTTGATCCAATTCAGAAAAAACCCAAAAAACAGTTTAAGTTACCAGGCATCCTCGATCTACAACCTAGAGGAGTTTCTTGGAGTGATAACAAATTCAAACCCTAAAAATAGGGCACAAAGATGAATTCGAATCTCTCAAACGATAACAGCTGTTGCAAAACTGAGAGATATTTTTGTGAATGAGTTTGTTGTGGATAAAAACTTCTTTTGGTTTTCCAGAATTCGTTTCCATCACCTCGTAATCTGCTCCCAATGATAATGACAAAAACAGGAAAAACAAAGCTGCTACAAGAATCTCCTCATGAAAATATTTGACAAAGAACTAAAAAATGAGGGTTAGATTATAAAGCAAAACTTGGAATAAATTTTTATTATAAGTTTTTGAAAGCTTAAAGATATACATATTAACTAATAAGCCCAAAAGACAAACCTTAAAACTTAAATAATGAAATAATTCAACCATTAAAAGCATTAAATCCAACAAAAATTACTGATTGTCAAAAATTCTTAAAATCAACATAAAATGTAAAATCATTTTAAACCAACGGTTGAAAATTAGGACAAAAAGAACAGATAAACTAAGAACAAGATCTAGTTATAACAATAACTAACTTTATCCAACGGTTGAGATTAACAGATCATCAACGATGGAGATCAATACATAACTTATTCACTTGGATCAAGTGACTAAGTCAACCAAAGGGGGCACACTTTGCTCAAGGACGCCTATCTTAAGTCAAACTCAAAATATAACATAAGTGTGATACATCAATACATTGAGGGGGTCACTTAGGGGCTTAATTCACCCTATGCCCCTTTACAACTTCAAAACATAAGATATAATCATGAAATACATCAATAGCCAATTAGAGGGGGCGCCCCATGGGGGGTTTTTCCTCATTGGCCGAGCCATAAGTAAATAATCTGGACATCTGCTGACTGAAAGCTGCTGAAGGACTGTTCAGGATGCTGAGAACCATTATCTGTCAAAGCTCCACACCATTTTCTTGAGCTAGGAGGCCAAATCGATTTTTTCAGTGAATTTCTAGTTCATTTTCTGCTGGTATAATCCCTGACAACTAATAAATCCATCATAACTCACTCCAGGCTAAGAACTGGGACAAACTGATTGCTCTGGATGATATGGAGACATAGAAGAATGGTATAAGTGACTACTCATACCCCCTGGAACGCTGCTCTGCTCTAGGAGAACCAAACATACTGCCATCTAAATAAAAAATAGGTCATTTGACCAATAATTAAGTGATAATAATCACTTTTCTGGAGAACCGGGGCCAAACTCTGAAAACTGAAACTACAATATTGGTCTTGGGCATGTTTCGAACAAATATAGACCATGTTGTATTTTTGAGTCACTGCCTTGGGAAACGTGATTGACTCGGTCAACTAAGTTGACCAGGTCAAAGTACCCAAAATCAAGGTGAGATACTGTACTAGTATGATCCTGCAACATTCCAAGGTAAGCCATGCTCCAATGGTGTATATCAGAGCCCAACTTAATCAGTTATTCATAATCATAGTGACCAAACATAATAATAATAATAAAATATACCTTTGTTTCTGAAAGATCTTAGAGTCTTCTGGAAGTCTGCTTGCTCATGCCATACTTACAAGGTGTAACCAATTATGCTATAGATGGGTGGTGATGGAAGATCCAGGCTAAGGCAAGGGACATGACTTTGATTGACTTTGACTTAGTGATCTATCCGACTGACAACTAGTAAACTCTACCAAGGTGACACATGTATGATAGATAGCAATAGGGGATGGAGGTGTCTTACAGATGGGTGAAGTACTTGGGTATGCTTCCCTTCAGACTCTAGCAGGTTTTCCTTTGCAACTTTATTGCAAATATAGGTCAACCTTCAAAGGGAGGTGCCCTGGATTACTTCTGGGCTCCAGTACTGACAAAGACCTAGTCTTTCCTGACTAGTGTCACCCTGTGGCCCTATGGGGACCATTGAGCCGAACACCATACAAGGGGTGAGTGCTCATCCTTTGACCATTAACCTTTCAATGACTTTCATAATTTTTATAAGATAGTAGCCAGCCTACAAGACAGCCTACAAGAGCAGGTGCCTTGGAAAGCCTTCTGGGCTCCAGTAAATGACTAGACTACCCGCGGCTCGCGAGCAGTCCATAGCCCCGATGGGTTCGCCTTTCCCTGATGCCCCTGTAGAGGGAAAACTGAGCCTTACATTATACGAGGAATGGGTGCTCAATCTCTAGGCCATTGGCTACCTTTTCAACATTTTATATTCTTGCATCCTTTAGATATAGCTTTTATGCGTTCCGATGCTTTAGTGTTTAACAACACTGTTATGGTGGAGCACTTGTTTTGAGGACTTAAGGATGACAACCCTGTGCACCTAGCCACACTGGCCAAGACACATACTTCATAGCCCGAGACACATAATAACATGGAGTCTGTCACACATAGTAGTCAGAATGGGGAAAGGTCTTCAATCTCACAAGTCTCTATCAGTCATAGTCATGGGGTAGAAGCAAATATGGATGAATTGGATGGATGGATAGAGATGTGATGGAACCAACCTAGCACTAAGGGTTACATTTGTTTTAGCATGGCATGGGCAACAGTCTTCACATTGGATTCCTTGTATAATCATAACAAAGGTTAGAGCAATAAAGAACATATAGCATAGGTCACTGTGATCATCCTAACATGACAAGTACAGGTATCTGAGATACATTACAGAGCAAAGGAAATATACCTGATCTCACCATGTATACCTGTCTCCAACTGATAAGCCCCTGGCTGTGTGTGTACCAACATCTGATCTGCTGCTTTGCTGAAATGAACTAGATCATCACCAAAATCACCTCAATGGACTCCTGGGTCTCAATCCTGCCAAGGAAAACATCAAGAACAAGGCTCTAAAGTGAAATGAAGCTGTAGAGATCAATGCTGATATCCCATGTAAAAGTAGCCTGGAATAGAAAGAGACAAGTCTGCATGCTGCATCATGGAAGCCTGGCTGAAAAAATGTATATGTGATAACAGGAGTCACAAGCAAAGATTACAATGAAATTGCCAAAATGCACAAATTGCTCTAAATCATTTGTTCACCACAATAATTAAAAGACCACATTCATTAAATGTAAAATACTTTAAGCAAATGAACTAAAGTGTACGAGATGAGCTTAAAGTAGAACTGAACCAAATAAACAATGACTGCAATAGTAAATAAAATGAAAGATCGTGATGTTGTGCAATGTTAGAAAGTGGCAACAAGGAAGGTCTTCTATCATTGCATGTGTCCTTGCATGCTCGAAGACATTAAACAAGAAGCCAAATGTATTAATGTGATTTTCCTAAAACTTAGGAAATTGAATTAATTAATCTAATTTGATTTTGACTTAATGGAGTCACTTTTATAAAGTGAAAAGTGAAATAATTTAAGTGATGGCTAATCTAATCTTGGCCATTGATCTCAGCGGAGGATCACATCCATTGATCCATAGTGAGGGTTAGGGTTTTCGCTTGGCCATTGAGTTAAAAAAAGATTTGGTGGAGAGGACACATACACAATGATAGAGAGAAGTCATACAGAAAAGTTTGTTGAGAAGACATAGGAGCTTAATCTGGAGGATTCGCAGGAAGATCAGGCAGAGCACAGGGGCCGTACACATTCACCTAGAAGGAGGCCGTACAGAGTAGGCAAAGGCTGTATGCCAGCCGTACGGGGCTGTACAGCTGACACAGAGGGTCGCACTACTGACGCAGGAGGGTTTTATTCCGGGGGTTTCCACCCAAAACACTGTGTCAATATGAATGTGATCGTTGTTGATGTTTCTCAATATTTACTTTCTGCTCCATTACTAGTAAAAGAAACTCATGCGTGTTTAACAATAGAAATTAAATATATACTATTTAGCCCTAGTTTGAGTTTTAAAGGAAAATTTACATGGTATCAGAGCTCTATTGAACTAAATCTGAGAAACTGCAGCAATTTTGATAAATTGGGGGCAAATCTATTGAAGACACAAACGTAGAGTTCAGATCTTGGGTTTGACAGGTACAGTTCACTATGGCCGTGCAGTTGAGAGTTGAGGACAGACTCCAAGGGGCTCAGAACTTTCCTACTTGGAAAGAAAGGATCACAAGGATCCTGGATGTCAGTGATGCAGAGGAGCACATTGACTCCATGAAGGTTGCACCCACAGATCCGAGAGAGTTGGCGAGATGGAAGAAGTTAAACTCCAGAGCTATGTTGATCATCTTGGATGGGGTGAAGGACCACATAGTCCCTCACCTTTTCGGGAAGAAGACCACATTGCAAATGTGGAAGGCCTTGGAAGAACTTTACCAGAGCAACAACGAAAACTGAAAAATGGTGCCGCAGGAAAGGATGCGCAGCACCAGGATGGCCAAGGGTGAAGGAGTGGTGCCTTATTCACAAGGCTCACATAGATTAGAGACGAGCTTGGAGTAGTTGGCTTTAAGACTGAGGATGAGGAGCTAGTTTGGATAGCTCTCAATGGATTTTCTAATCATGGGAAAATTTTGTAAAAGGTGTGGTGGCTAGGGAGAAGCTCTCTGAATGACAGAGATTGTGGGATGATTTTGTACAGGAGGAGACTCACATGGTTCAAGGTTCAGGTTTATCAAGCAGTGCTCCATAGATTGTGGATGAAGAAGCTCTAGCCCTGGCAGGGAAGAGCAAGGGTAAGGAAAAGAAAAGAAGGGCGGTAAGAAGAATCTTGACATGTCCAAAGTCAAGTGTTTTATCTGCCACAAGCAATGACACTTTGCCTCCCAGTGCCCAGACAGGAAGAAGAAGAACAATACCTAGATGGTGGGATCTACAGAGGTGGAGGAGTTCACGAAAAATTTCGACGAATATTTTCTTTGATAGCTTGCATGGCAAGCACCACAGGCAGCAGCGTTTGGTACGTTGACAATGGAGCATCTTGTCATATCACGGGACATAAGAGGTTCTTCAATAGTTTGCAGGAGGGTGGATTAAATCTCCACACTGAGTTGGGTGATGATGCACAGTATCAGGCGCAGGGAGTTGGTACTGTTTCGTTTCAGAGGGAGTCTGGCAAACCCCTCAATTTTGCTGACGTATTGTACGTTCCGGGGTTGACCAAGAACCTCATATCCGTTTCCACTCTGGAGGACAAGGGATTTCAGGTGAAGTTTCGAGACCATAGGGTGTATATCAGGCCTAAGGGGTCAGATAGGAGTTTGGACCGGGTGTTTGGGATCAGGAGCGGGAAGGTGTATAGACTACATTTTGAGTCTGCAAAGGCTTTGGTCAGCAACAACAGCAGTCAGGGTGAGTTATGGCATAGGAGGATGGCACACTTACACCATGGAGCATTGAGGCATTTGAGACAGGAAATCATTGGAGTTCCTCAGGTACAGGAGGAAAAGCATAACCACTGCAAGGATTGTACGATGGGGAAGAACATCAGGAAGCCTTTCCCATAGAGTGAGCACAAGTCTAAGGGAACCTTGGACTTAGTGCATTCAGATGTTTGCAGACCCATGATTGTCCAATCGTTCAGTGGTTACAGTTATTGCGTCTCTTTCATTGATGACTATTCTAGGAAGACCTGGATCTATTTCCTGAAGGCCAAGTCATAGGTCTTTGAGTGTTTTCGGGAGTTTAAGACTCTAGTAGAGAACCAGACAGGAAGGAAGATCCGAGTATTGAGGACGGACAACGGGGGTGAGTATACCTCCAATGAGTTCTTGGAGTATTGTTTATCGGAGGGGATCAAGAAGGAGCACACGGTGCCTCATACCTCGTAGCAGAATGGAGTGGCAGAGAGAAAGAACTAGACATTGGTAGGAGCAGCCAAAGCCATGCTATTTGATCAGGGATTGCCACTATTCCTATGGGTTGAGGCATACAGGACCGCAATTTACATTTAGAACAGGTGTCCCCACACAGCTTTGGGGAGGAAGACACCCGAGGAGGTCTTCACATGCACTAGACCGGATGTGAGCCACTTGCGCATATTTGGGAGGGTCTGCTATTGTCACATTCTTGTAGATAGAGGAACAAGTTGGACCCTTCTGGAGAGAAGGGGTTACTTGTTGGTTACATCGAGACTTCTAAGGCATACAAACTATATATTCCTGCTCGCAAGAGGATCATTGTGAGCAGGGATGTCCAGTTTGATGAGGACAGAGCCTTGCAGAGATCTACGGACTTACCAGCATAGGAGCAGCCAACACAGGACTCGGGGGTCAAGTTGGAGGAGCCACAGGTACAAGTACAAACACAAAGCACAAGTTCTGATAGTCAGAGGGAGTCTGGTGGACAGGATCCTTTGGTCATTGACTTAGAGGATGAGCAATAGCAGGAGGAGGACATCAAGCAGCCGCAACAAGTAGACACTAGGCCACGACCTAAGTGGTTTGGGTCCACAGTTTAGGACTCCAGGCAGGTGACTCTTCCAAAGAGCTCCATGAGACAGAGCAAACCACTAGAGAGACTTAGCTATATGGAATTGATGACGGAGTTTATTAACTCCGAACATTCTAGTTTCGAGGAGGTTGCACAACATGATGTGTGGCAGGAGGCCATGGTTGAGGAGTATGACACAATCATTAAGAATCAGGTATGGGAGGTTGTGCCGAGGCCAAAAGGTAAAAAGGTGGTGGGATCCAGATGGATCTACAAGGTGAAGCATGCAACAGACATAAGCATGGAGAAGTGCAAGGCGCGCTTCGTGGGAAAGGGGTTTTCACAGAAAAAGGGTATTGACTATGAGGAGACCTTCGCCCTTGTCGCCAGATATTTTTCTATTCAGACCATTATCTCATTAGTAGCAGAGATGGGTTGGCATGTTCATCAGATGGACGTCAAGACTACTTTCCTCAACATAGTTATACAGGAGGAGGTATTCATTGAGCAATTCGATGGGTTCGATGTGGAGAACAGGGAGACGCATGTATGCAGGTTGCAGAGAGCTCTTTATGGGCTCAAGTAGGCACCTTGGGCATGGTACTCGAGTATAGACAACTATCTACAGGATATGGGATTCCAACGGAGTAAGGCGGACCACAACCTGTACTTCTTGTCAGGTGAGGTGCCTCTCATACTGGTACTATATGTAGATGATCTCTTTCTTACAGGAGATGAGAGGCTGATTGGCGACTGCAAGTCCAACCTTGCAATTGAGATTGAGATGAAATACCTTGGGTTGATGCATTACTTCCTAGGCTTGGAGGTTTACCAGAGAGATGGGTGCTTCTTCATTGGACATGGGAAGTATGCAGTGGAGATCCTGAAGAGATTCAAGATGGTGGATTGCAAGCCTATGTCCATACCTCTAGTTTCCAATTGGGGGAAGATTGATGCATCAGGGTCAGACGGATTTGATCCTACTTTGTATCACCAGCTTATCGGATCGCTCATGTATCTGGTCAACACACGACCAGACATTAGCTTTGCAGTCAACTCTTTGAGCTAGTTCATGGTGGACCCTCAAAGAGTACATTGGACAAGTGCAAAGCATGTGCTTTGCTACATCAGAGGTAAAGTGGAGTATGGGTTGGTTTATGAGCGCAGGGGGAGTGTACAGTTAACAAGCTTCACAGATGCTGACTAGGCAGGATGTGTAGAAGACCGGAAGAGCACTTCAGGTTGTTGCTTCAGCATTGGGTCAGGGGTTGTCTCTTGGTTCAGCAGGAAGCAGAAATCAGTTGCATTAAGCTCGACAGAGGCTAAGTACATGGCAGCCAGTTTGGATGCTTGTGAGGGAATGTGGCTGAGGAAGTTGCTTTCAGGTTTGTTTGAGTGTGAGCTAGAGGCTACAGTGGTTCACTGTGACAATCAAAGTGACATCAGGCTATCTGAAAATACAGTGTTCCATGACCGGAGCAAATACATAGACATTCGATGCCACTTCTTGAGAGATTGTGTACAGAAAGGAACCATTCAGTTGGAGTACATTCAGACAGATGAGCAGGTGGCAGACATTTTCACCAAGGCACTTTGTAGACACAGTTTTGTGCAGTTCAGAGACAAGTTGGGGTTGCTACCGAATCCCTTATGTTTCCGCCTAATTCACACCTCGGATAACGTGGCAGAAATCTTCAAGCCACTGGGTGCGACCTTGGGGGCAAGCTCGAGCCAAGTGTTGTCACCTAATACTCAGTGCCTTCGTCTAGGCCAACTCCTAATGAAGCCAAGGTGGGTGGACCCTAATGAAAATAAATCTAAGGCCATTTTTAACTACGAAAGCTGGAAACCCAGATTTTCTAGGAGTTTTAATATATGAAATGAAATTAGAGATTACCAATCACTGCAAATAGGATTTACTTTAACAACCCTTAGTCAAAAATAGATACACAATATTCAAGACACATTTGCAGAATTAACTTATGCAAACCATAATAAAATAGACTAGTGCCATAATGAAAAGAGTGCTTTGCAAATTGTGGGTTGCTAGTGTAGTCTTAGTGAAAGTATTGCAGTGTCTCGGTTGGTAAATTTTAGATTATTATATAAATTGATTAAGGAATGAGTAAGTTCTTGGTTGATTTTATTAATGTGGTAATGATCTGGATTATTAGCAGGAAAGGGGATTCTCGATATACCGTGAAGGTACAGGGAATATGTCCAGGCTCACAAAGTGTGGTAGCACACGAGGAAATGTGGGTTGAATGGATTCACGGAGGGATGTTCAACACTACACCAACAATGATGTAGCCTAACGGGGCCCGACGGTTACTTTTTAGTAGTTCCCGCTTCCTCTCTATAATTTCCCCACACGAAGCAAAACACAACGCTGGATTTTTGTTCTTCAGGGAGATTGATTAAAAGTTAAACTAATTACTAGTCACCTAAATCCTTTTCCGATACTACCAACTGATTAGACGAAGCTGCAATGGAAGTAGAGCATACGAGGATGAAGGCCTTGTAAATTTTAAATTTTTTTGAACAAAGTTTTTATGATTAAAAAGAGTAAATCCCAAGAGCCTCTTTCCAGATTTAATACTTGGGCAAGCCCTTATCCATGAACCTGTACTCGAGAAAACAAGGGGGTTTATTTTAAACTCAACAGTGCATAAAAATTAAAGTTCTCTAATTACTACACTACTCAAATCTTTTCCCTTTGGGTACTTCGATATAGTGCGGTGGGTAAGTATTTGGATTACTTTGCAAATAAAAATTGAAATAGCGAAAGAAAGAAACAAACTACACTAACAACATAAAAACCATGAAAACAGACACCGACGCGAATCCCCCATGGGGGATGTGGACCAGGTTCTGATGAGCCTACTCGAGCCTTATTTGTTTTCTACAATGATGTGGAAGAAAATGCACTTTGGTCCTCAAATCGGGATCGAAAGGCTTACAATAACATGAAAAATTGGAGATCTGTTAGTCTTCTTTCACTTCAATTTTTCGATTTTTTGGCAGCACCTACTCCTCTTTTTTTGTAATACTTGCAAAAACAGCAAGCAAGTATTTATTAAATACGCCCAAAAGCACTTTAAAAGTAAAAAAAAATTTCTAAGTAAAAAAAAAGTTAAAACTAGTTAAAAAGTGATTGAGAAAGTGAGCTAAAAAGCTGCTTTCTCAGGGTCTTTATTTGCCTCTTAGGGATGGAAAACAAATATGAGCACCAGATTGCTAGATATGAAAATTTAAACTCGGAAGTTTATCCTACTATTCAAGCCTTTAAATTTAAAAAAAATGCAAATAACTTGAAGCAAGAAAACTTGGTTATGTAGATCTATACTAGAAAATGATTATTCTTTTTCTGCTTTAGCTAAATCTAGAAATGCAAAGTAATTACGATCTATGTATGAAAATAAACTTTTAACTTCAGATCTATAACTGCTTTTTCAAATAAAGGACAAGATGATTTTTTAAACAATATTTGAGGAGAGAGAGGGAAGTTTAGAGAACAAGAAGATCCTTGAGGCGTTTGATTGTGGGGCACCGAGGGACTTAATTTGTAAACAAAAGTGTTAGAAATGAGGAAGATCAAACAAGATCTTCTCAATCTCTAGCTAAGATAACCTGCACTTCACACAACTCAACAACCAAGATCAAACCCAACAACATATATACTTAGAAACCAATGTGAACATGTTCATAAACAAATGAAAATATTCGATTTGCATCTTTAAGCATTCATACTAAATAAATTGAAGAAGTAAACAAACAACTTCATTCACCTCGCAAAACTGATACGAGTCCTTCAAGCAAGCTAGATTTGGAACTTGGAAGCAAGATGGATCCAACAAATATTATCTCCACAAAGCACTATGATAATACATCCACTCAACAAAGCACCACACAAGTAGACCTCCAAAGTCTCTTTTATTTCTCAGATAAAGAACGTTTACAATAGGCAGGCTCTTCCCAGCACATTCCAACTAGTTTGAATGGGGAGAGCACAACTTTATTTATAGTTGAGGCAGGCCCAAGGGGGCGTAGCCTACATTGGGCGTCAACTGGAGAAGAAGAGGGGATAAACTGAGTTTGAACTGGAGCAAAGGAGGAGTGGTGGGTGCCACCTCTGAACCTAACAACTCACCATACCACATATCATGCAACACCTCATCCCTCATGTCAATAACAGAGAGAGCGCACAATCTCAAGCCCAGATGAACTCATAGATGATCTTCCTAACACTGAAGCTCACCCCTCAATCAAGGAGATGTCTTGCCTTAAATTAGGGAAGTCGATAGAAACTGATTTCAATCAAATTGGACAAGAATTCATTGATTTAGGAAATTGGATATTCTCTCCAATTTAATTAATTAATTGCTTTTTTTTATTTTTAGGAGATTTTTACTTAAGTGATAAATTAATCACTGAAAACTTAGGAAAAGTGGGTTTAGGGCTACAACGGGTGCTCTGAGTTAGAAAACGAGCACCCCCATGGCAAAATCCAACCTCTAACCACACTTTTATTACAACAATAATTTTCTCAATTAAATTATTAACAAATAACCTAAGTTTACGGAAAAAAATATTTTCTCAAAACATGAAATAAAACCTAGGGGGACCTAGCACATGTCCACATGAATCAATAATAATGTCTAGCATGTTCATATACATTGACCCATAAACTTTAATAACCTCCTAAGGCCTAGCCATCAAGACGACCATTCCAGCTTTGGAGGAGCGGTGAAAAACTTGAAAATGATAAGTCGTTTATTCCAGTGTAGTCTCACGCGGGAGAGACTCGCGAGTCTAGTCGAGTCTGGCCGAGTGAGCTAGGAAATGAGTACTCGCTGCAGACTCGGGGCACAGACTCGGCACTCGCCCAAACTCGCCGCGACTCACCTTACTCCCGTGTACTCGCCAGTACTCGTTGCGACTTGCCTTACTCGCGTGTACTCACCAGTACTCATCGCGACTCGCCCAAAAATCGTCTGGTAGCTTGGTGTTAGCATGTCCCTCGTGGCAGTTGACTGTGTGGATGGTTGACCAGGTAAATTCGATTTGGGGGACACTGTGCTTTGAGCCCTTAAGAAGGCATTTCCACTACTCAATTCACATTAACCTTTCACATAGGGTCGAAGCCTTGGTGTCCTGTAGTTGAGTCTAAGCAATGGTGGGTGTCTCACAGTTCACGGTTCGATTCTGAGTGTTAGTGTCTCACAGTTTACGGGTGCCATTGATTGCTGCTATTGACGCGCCGAGTTTGCAGGTACCATCCATCGCTGCCATCGACGGGGCAGAGTCCAGGTTGGTAGTGTTTATATGTTATTTTATTTGTTTTAAAGAGTTTTGTTTTTTTTTAATTTTATTTGTATTTTAAAAAGTTTGTCATTTATTTATGTTTGAGTTTTAATTTTTTTGTGTGTTTTTGGTCCTTGGCGGCGTGTGGAGGCTGCCATCACGGCCTATAGGCCTGTAGGAAGCTACAGGGGGAATCCTACAGGCCTGTAGTCTATGATGGCAGCCTCCACAGGTTGCGAAAAGGCCCAAATACACACAAAAAAAAAAAAACATACAAAAACGACATAAAAAATTTAAAATGACTTTTATTTTAAATTGTTTTGTGTTTTTGGGCCTTTTGGAAACCTGTGGAGGCTTCCATCACGGCCTACAGGGCCTACAGGATTGTAGGCCATGATGGCAGCCTCCACAGGCAGCCAAAAGGCCCAAAAACACAAAAAAATTAAAATAAAACAATAAGTTTAAACAAAATTTATTTTTTTCATATTTGCCGAGTCTTATTCGAGTTGCCGAGTCTGCCGAGTCCCAAGCCAGCCGAGTATTTGTCGAGTTTGAGTCTAACTACACTGGTTTATTCAACAACACCTTGGACTACCTGGACTGATGTTTAAGTCCTTGGAAGCCAAGTTCTTTACAAAAAATCCATGTTAGCACATCTTTTACAACTTCCTCGAAGGGTATGAACATGTGGTAAAAAAGTTAAAAAAGGGCCTTGGAAGGCCTGAATGGACTTTTGAACTCTTGAATTTGAACAATGATTTGTTCATCTTTGGTGGCTCATTGAAAGTCCAACTAGATGCAACCTAGTCGGTAACACCTTCCTCGTTGAGAGGGAGTGTTAGAAAGTGGCATCAAGGAAGGTCTTCTATCATTGTGTGTGTCCTTGCATGCTAGAAGACATTAAACAAGAAGCCAAATGTATTAATGTGTTTATACTAAGTTTAGACTTAGGAAAATACATTAATTAATCTAATTTGATTTTGACTTATTGGAGTTAATTTTATTAAGTGAAAAGTGAAATGATGTAAGTGATGGCTAATCTAATCTTGGCCATTGATCTCACCGGAGGATCACATCTATTGATCCATAGTGAGGGTTAGGGTTTTGACTTGGCCATTGAGTTAAAAGAAGATTTGGTAGAGAGGACACATACACAGTGATAAAGATAAGTCAGACAAAGAAGTTTGCTGAGAAGTCGGAGGAGTTTCATCCGGAGGATTCGCAAGAAGATCAGGCAGAGCACAAGGGCCATACACATTCACCCAACAGGAGGTCGTATAACAACAGTCGTACGGATCTGTACAATTGACGCAAAGGGTCATACTGTTGACGCAAGAGGCCGTACGACTGCGCAAGGGGCTGTACCGTTTTGGTTGGGTTTGCTTAGTGAATTTTGCAGAGGCTCTATTTTTCCAGGCTGGGTGTATTCATCTGCTGGATTGTAATTACTCTATATCTTCATAATAAATTTCATATCTGACTGTTGCATGGGTTTTCTCATCTTGGGTTTTATCTGGGGGTTTCCATACGCAAAACACTATGTCAATATTGATGTGATTGTTGTTGACGTTTCTCAGTATTTACTTTCCACTGCATTACTATTAAAAGAAACTCATGTGTGGTTATCAATAGAAATTAAATATATACTGTTTAGCCCTAGTTTGAGTTTTAAAGGAAAATTTACATGCAAGTGGTCCAATAGATTTTAAATTATTTTAAGGTCTTTCTTCAACTTGGGGGATTAATATGTTTGTATGAGAAAATAAACGAACTAACTAATGTGTCTACCTACGACCCTTATTCCTCAAATGAGAGAAATTGTTGGGTGCTCAACAAGAGAGCACAAGGCTCCCTCCTAGCCTCATAAGTCAATCCCAAGAACTAGCCGAGTGCTCAACAAGAGGACACAGAGTGCCATGAGGCCTCCAACGACCTCTACCCCTCGAGCTCCACACACTAATTCTCTTTTCTTAATCTTGCAAGAATAGATTGAAATGCCTATTATTCTAGCAAACTCGAATCTTTTCCCTTTCTTGTCACCCAGGGTCGGACCAAACGACAAGGGGAGTGAATACGGGGCGAAGATTGGAGCAAGGTTTATTTTAAACAAAATGAAGAATTTAACAATTATTAACAACGCAAGCTAGCACGATATTGCAAGGGTGGCTTGACCAACTCACTTGTAAGGTGTGGGCAAAATAAAATTGAAATAAAATAGAATGCTAGCCGACACAATTTTGCAAAGATGGCATAGCCGAATCACTTGCAAGGTGTGGGCAAAATCAAAGAAAAACTAAAATAAATTCCAACTAAGCTAAAACACAAGCCAATCTACAATTGCTTATGCAAAGGTGGGCAAGCCCAACTTCTTTTGCATGCAACGGATGATAAACAGGGGAAACTTCAATTTAACTTAAAATGCAAAATAAGAAATCAAGTCCAAGAGACTCTCTTGGACTTGTTACAATGGTTGGAATTTCAACATAAAGAAAAAGAGGAAAGAAGGGGGAAAAACCTGGTTTTCACCCATTTCTTGTGATGGCCTTGAAGCTCTTCCTTTGTGGTAGCCTTTGTACCCTTCTTGGCTGAACTTTGATAGAGTTTTGCCTTGTTTTGTCACCAACCTGCTAAAAACCAACAAACATAAAATGCTAAAATGTGCCCAAAATCACTTTGGGAAAGTTAGTATGTTAGTGCAATATATATACAAAATTTACACAAAGTTGCCAAATGAATAATTTTGAAAGAACTTGAGTATATAAGAGTTAAAATCAGATTTGAAACATTCAACAAATTAAAATTAAAATGTAGAAATTTGTATGTAAAGAAAAATAAACTTTGTCCTTTGCTATTCAAGAAGTGAAGCAATGGGGCATCCAATCTTGGAATCCCACTCTTCAATCAAATAACCTACAACTTATAAGATTTTCACTACAAAACTACAAAGAGGTGAGAACCAAATGATGAGCAAAGAAATCATAAATTTCAAACTAGAAAAGATATGAACTTCTTTAGCTACAAGAAAGTGAACTCACAAAATCTATAGAATACAAATACCATAAATCTTACCAAAGCAAATGAGTATGATTTTGTGGCCTCCTTAGCTTATGTAGCTACTTGAGCATAGAAACAAACTATCAACGAGCACAAGGGACATTAGATTCCCCCAAAGATTTTTTATTGACAAAGCCAAATGGCTGAAAATTACAGTGGCCCAAGCAAGAGCAAGGGCAAGAGAGCAAGAGCATGAAAGGGTGTGTGTGTGTGTGTAACCCAAATGAGGAGGGGAGGTTTCCTTAAATAGGAAACGAGTGAGAAGAGAGCCCAAGTGCATGCAAGCCACTTGTCAAAATGAGAGAGTGGGAGCTCAAAGAGGGGAACCACTTCTCTTGGGGGCACCTCCTAGGGTGAGAATTCAAATAGAAATGAGGGGGAAACCCCCCCTCTAATATTTTTAATCTTCATTCTAGACTCAAATGGGGGGACCACCAAAGTGGGACCCCTTACTTTGGCTTATTTTTAAATATTTCAGTTTCCATGAAGAGGGAGGGCGACCCCCCTTTGGCGACATCTTCATTTTTGTGAAACACTTGCATAGGGGGGGCCTTTTTTCTTCTAAAGTCATCTTAGGAACATAATATAACACTTAGAAACTTAATTTTCCTCTTCTAAGTGACTTTAGGCACTTTTCCAAAATTTGGCTTGCTAATTAATTGTCAATTTTTCTAATTTCCTTGACCGTCTTTGACAAACATGACCAAAACCTTAGCAATACCTATCCGAATGACTTCAAACTTTCCCCAAGGGTGTGGGGGGACTCATGCCATTGATTTTGAGTACCCATACACCAATCCACGGGCATTAGATGCCATTTAACCTGCTTTTTATTACAACTTTTTAATGCTGAGGGACAATTCTTAATCACCAAAACTTAAAAAAATCCTAAAACCTAATGAAATTCCACAAGATTCTGGATAGTGTCTAGCATGGTTACATGGAACATTCCTAGGCCTTATTCACCCCATGGACTCGATCATTTGAACGCCTTTCACCGCTTTGGAAATATTTTTGGATGAAAAACTCAGATAATTAAAATCACTAAAAATGAATTTTAATTATCCAAGGGAAAAACACTCGATAAAAGGACTTTTCTAATGAAAAAGTCTTAGGCAACTAAGTTATACAAAAACTAGACCTTCATATTGACATATCAGTACAATATCCCCCGTAGGGGTGCGACAATTTCATGGAGAAAAGATAAGAAAAAGAGTTGTCTCGCTTGAAGAAACTTTATCATGTACTTTTTTCTCATCTTCCATGCACATGGTACATGTTTGGCCACCTAGTTGGTTAGGTGGTCAACAGGTGGTATGTAGAGTCTTCTTGGGGTTTAGGGTGTGTTGTTGAATGGGACATGAATTAGGGGTTGCTGCCTATGTTTAGTACATACGAGACAACTACTCATTGGAATGTGCATCTCAACATAGATGCCCTCTATAGATTGAGTTCCTTGTTATCGCACAAACTAGCATCTCAAGATTGAAGCTCTAAATCAATGATAGCTTATGGATAACTAAGAGGGAGGCTAGTGTCACCACACCTAGCTCTCTTCTTCTCCTTAGGCTAGCTCTTCTCTAGCTGAAGGGAGGAGTAACTAGGATAGGATTACTTGAGTTCAACAATGAAGCACAAGATGAATTTGAAGAATAACTCTAGCAAAACAATGTGTGTGTTTATGAAAGTAAAAGATAAAGTTGATGAAGGGATAGGAGATTAGTGTCTTATCAAATGGGCCAATGGGGTCAACCAAGGATCACATGAGGCCTTGAGGGTTTCTAGGAATGATTAGAAAGGGCTAGGGTTGTAGTGCACAAACCTAATTGTTCTCTAATGGCTAGGTTGATTTCAAGACCAAAAAACGGAAGTTCTAGAGAAGAAATTTCAAATGAACATTAAGGAGGAAAATTATCATGGAAGGGCATCGAACAACACAAGATCTAGAGCAGAAAAGGTGCACCTAAACTACACTTTCAACTGGTAACTATCTATAAAAAGATAGAGAGCCTAATATTTTACTTTTTTCCCATGAAATACATATCCTAGGGAAACCCACTAAATACTTCCCCTCATTTTGAGGATAGTACCTAGAATAAACCAGAGTCTTCAGGGTTCAAGGCCAATACAACAATATACACTAGTACATATTAGTCCTTTTTTTGACGGAAGTTATGACGTTTCATTGAAATTTTGTCCCAAAGTTTGTCGAAGAGGTCATTGGAATTCTGTTGCAAATTGGATTTTCGTCGTAAGACTGACAGAGGTTGGGAAGCCAGTATCTTCATTTTGAATGTCGTAACTATATCTTCATATTCATGAAACCTTGGGACGGATTTGAGACAACCAAATTTATCTGATTCATTTAGATATCTTGGAATGTTTGAGAAATCCAGTGGAGCAAAGGACACCATATCATCTTCTTATTAATAACCGAGGTTGGTTGTTGTTAATTACACTTCTTTAATTTGTTTTCTTCAATGGAGTCCCAAATAGGACCTGCAAGATTAGTCCTTAACAATAATCCTATAAAAGTTTAAAGCAAAACTTACCTCTTGGACTTGTTCTTGTAGAGTACCTCTTTATTTTCTTCAGTGGGAGTCGCCAGGAGAGACCTGTCAAATTAGATCAAAACAAATCTCACCAAAATACTAAACAAGAATGCACCTGAAGCACACTGTAAATGTTGTATGTGTTTGAATGATTCAACTTGGGAATCCCTCTTCAATAGAATGTCATCTCTTTTCTTTGATGTCCCCAACAATGGCACCAAAAATGTTATAGCGTTGTCGGACTTCAAGAAATATTTTTTCACAAAATTTGTCATTCATGCTAGGGAGAAGAAAGATTTGACCTGAGCAACACACCCCAATTGTTATGCAACAATCCTCAAGCGTCCTCAACAAAGACACCAAAAATGTTACCGCTCAAACTAGCAGTCCTTTGAAAGCAGACCAATTATGCCCTTTGCTAGTGATGGTAAGCATACGAGAGGGTTAGACCCATTGTCACCATGACCGAACTCAACTTCTTCGGTTAACTCCTAAACCCAGAGGAGAGTCCCTAATGCAGGAAGAACACCTATAGACACCAACACTCTTGCAAATACCTTTCTACAAGCCTTATGGCTGAGATCATTGCCTTATATGGAGTCAACAATGGATAATGAAGACACCTAAATCATATGAAGGAGTTAATTCAATGTACTAATCATTATCAATCAATATTACAACTTTCAATGCAACTACACAACTCCAAAGGGAGTGTTTCATACCTCCCAAGGCATTACCTCATAAAAGTGTTATTTGAAGGGGAGGAGATCAAGTGAACTAAGGCACACTTGATGATCGAGCTAGAATTGCCAAAAACTTTACAAAAACCCTAATTTGGGCAATTTTGAAGAAATTCAATGACTTAATATGAAATTTCCCATTTACACATTATGTCAAACACTTGATCTATCTAGGGTTTATGATTAAAAATTACATCTTAATTTGAAATATAAATCACAAAGATCAAGAACTTTCCAAGACTGAAGCAAATCTTTCACACATGAATACACGGAGATTTTGGTCAACAGACCGAGCAAAACCCCAACTCCTAGGGAAAACCCTAGAAAGAGAAATTATCATTGAAGGAGAAACTCGGAAATTTTCTAATCACACAGAAAAATTAGTCTCTTGACCCTTACAAACAAAATTCCCCAAAACCACTTTCAGCAAATTACCTTGAAATTTGTGCCAGCCGTATTGTACGGTCTGCTGTACCTTCACATGTGCGAGTATGGACTGTACGGATTCTGCAGATTCTGTACTTTTCTGCTACCTTAAGATTCGTGCCAACTTGCAATAAATGCCCTGTCAGACTGTTGTACGGTGCTGCCTCGAAATCTGTGCCTCACACGTTTTGTACGGATTCTGATAGGATGCAATTAATGTGGTTGTACCTTGCTGCTCCTTGCATTGGGAATTGTGTCAAGGATTTTCTCTCTCTATCCTTTGGTCTCAATCTTTTCTCTCTCTCCTCATTAATGGTGGTGTCTAATTTGTCCTTTAACCCTAGTTTTATACTTTACATTCTGTAACTACCTCATCTAACCAACTTAATCTTATGGTTGAGATGACTTTTACAAGATCTAGGGTTCTCACTTAATGCACTCTTATTTAATAATAATTCACTTTAATTATTAAATATCTTTTAAGTGAGACCCAAAACAATACAGTACAAAACATCATTTATTTATATATAAGTCACTTTTATACATAAATGTACATAATGGACAAATCACATGTCCTCTTTATTACACAACACCAAAACTATAAAGAGGACCTTCAGAGTTAACTTTTCAACAAATTTCTCTATGTCCAATGCACCAAGGCAAATGGGGATGCCCTCAAAAATTTGTGGATAAATCTACTAGGGCGAATTTGATGATCCAGCTAGAATTGCCAAAAAACCTCGCACAAACCCTAATTTGAGCAATTTCATGTTTCCCAATGAATAAGGTCAAAATGGGACGCTCTCAGAGATCTGTGGATAAATCCACTAGGGGGAATTTGATGGGTGGACTAGAATTATCAAATTGCAAATATTTTTGGTTTTATGAATTGATCTAATTTGTTAGGTTTTTCTGGCAATATGATATTTTTAGGGTTTTTAATATATAAAAATGCATGTAAAATAAAAGACATGTAAATTGATGAAAGGGAGATAGATTTGTTGGAAAGATAGGGCATATGATTCTTGTCTCAATCCTTAGGGCATAGAGAGATCGATACCAACGTCTCTCTCTTAGAATGGCTTTCAAAACTTGCAATTAGGGCATCAACTAGTAGCCACAAGAGTTATGTAGAAGAGCTTAGTTAGGGCAAGAGAAGAAGTCCAAGGCTTATTAACAATGTGTTGAAATATTGTAACTTCAAAGGATATTATAAATGTATTTTACTGATGTAACCCAAGGGAAATGTTATTATTCCTCTGTCGGGGTGTCACTATTGTAATTGGTCATCATAGAGTCATGAGTTAAATCCTCCATTGTAAGTCGGATCATTAGTACCCTAATGAATAATATAAAATATTGTTTTGAGTCTTCCTAGGTGAAGTCGGCCCAGACAGTTTAGTGGGGCCGACTTGTTTAGGGTAAAAGTCAGTTGGCTCAAAGTGTATAAATAGGAGAGCTGAGATTCTTATTTGAACACAGACTCACTCACTTGAGTGGCGCATAGGAGAGAGAGAGACATATCAACAAGGAGGAGAATACCTATTTTGGGGTTTTATCTTATACATCTTATACAGAGGAATTTTTGGCTGGGTTTTCTTCCCCTTGAGGGTTTCCCAGGATAAATACTGTGTCTATCTTGTGATTGTGTTTCTTTCAGTGATTTTGCATATGCTACTCCTGTGAAATTGAATTGAACACTAATGATATCTAGTCTAGCATATGAAATATTAACACAATGGAGAGCTCCTATGAAAGGAAGGTATCCTCATGCAAGGTTAACAAAATATAAGCTAGAAACCCTAACACTTTAGGGTAATGTACCATAAAAGCACCATTAAACTAGCTTAAAACTATAACTTACCAACATTTAACAAAGATGAACAAGATATCGCCTCAGGTCACCTTTGTGCTTGAGTTATTACAACCTTTCTTTAGCATCAACCAATAGCATGTGTAAAAGAAACCCTAGAACTTCATCACATCAACCTTTAAGAAATAAGGATCATCCAAAGAGAGGTGCGCATAACATCAAGAGCTCTAATAAACCAAGAGAACTATAAAAGATCTCATGTTGAACCCATATCTTGTTGTGTTTTTACAATGAGAGGGAGGCACTATTTATGTTAGACAAGCCTCACCTAATTTTAAGTTATTAGCCTACAAGATAATGTTAAATATATAACATTTGGGTTGCTCACGCACAATTTTGGGGCTAAACCACTCTAAATGACATAAGAATAGTAATAAAATGTAATTAGACTACGCCAAGTGCTAGGTGTGCCAAAAGGAGGACGTCATGCACCAATTAACCCCAACAAATGTGTGCCCTCAACGTCCTTCTTCATTATCCTTATAGGCTTCTTCAATAAGGAAGTACAATTTGTAGGTAACACAGCCCAACGGAGTGGTAAAATAGGTCCAAGTGAGCAAATAAGGCGTGCTAGATAGGGTACAAATCCCTTTACAAAGTGCTATCGCCTTTTACATGGCAAATAAATGATTGTAATCATGCGTCCAAGTGATTAGCCCGCTAAGAGCACCAACTCCTACAAGGTTGTAATATCCCAACTGATATTCTGTTGTGTTTTGATAATATGCTTGTTGTTTAGGTGCTCCAGTTGTGCTAGAAAGATAAATAAATTGTGCATGCAAAATAGTGTCGTGCCCAAAGGCCCTAAAAAATAGTCGATCTAGAGAGATAATAGGGAAAAGACTTTCAGTGAGAGAAGGTACACATACCGCTAATAATAATGTTGATAGTTTGTCAATAGATGGGAGGCATGCAGGTCATGCAAGATAAGAAGATATAGTGCTCCTCTCCAGCAGTGGACGCCCAGCTAAGAGAATGTCCTTCTTATGCTAATCTTGACGTTTTTGAGGCAAGGATGGTATGTTGTTGCCGAAACTTTCTAGAGATGATGGTATAAGTCCTCCAGAGAGATAAAGAGACTCATGTAGAAGTTCTGACCCTCTTTTGTGCCCTAGCAAATTGATCTTCTCTAGAATGGGTGGCGCCCTACTTCCTCACGTTTTAGCTGGTGGAGGCTATGAATTGCCCAGAGTGGAACGATAATCACCCAATATGATGATGTGCCCCTGCTAAGAAAAATGATGGAAGCATGCAGAAGCTTTACTGGATTTCTGAGAATTAGCGAATGGATCTGGGATTTCCAGTTGTTCCCCAGCAACAAAACGTGCACCTGCAATAAACTCTCTCTTTGACTGCTGGATGATCGAACCAAAAATTTAGAAGATGATGAATAGCTGATGATAGATCTGGATGATCTATCCCGAAGTGATTAGGGCAAATAGATTTCATTGCTGAAACCCCTTGCTAGCTGAAGACCTTCGCCTCCAACCCCAACTTGCTGTCGTGGCACCTGCTGCTGCTGCTCTAGAAACCAAACTCAATAATAATAATCATGGATGATGCTTTTGGTTCAATGACCCTTCTTATATAGCTTTAGCATGTATTTTTAGGGTTTGCATGTCACTTTTATGGTTCGTGCTTTACTTTTTGCATGCATGCAATTCTAATTTTTCGTTGACTTTAAGCTTGAAGAAATAAGGCTTTCTTTACCATACTGATGACTTAATACTAAATGAATGCTCTGTTATGCTCTTGGTATTACATGTCCTCAGTCAATTCCCTTTTCCTGTAGTACTCGCTCGAACCTATGGGAATTAAATAGGTTAGAGGGTGTTTTGATGCTTAAGTGGAAGATGACATTACAAGATCATTGCTCTAATCGAGGAATATCGAGCAACCGACGCAAAGGTTTCATCATAATCAACTCCCTCTATCTATGAAAACCCCCATGCCACAAAACGAGCCTTGAACTTTTCCACATTGCCATCTACAACGTGCTTCACCTTGTAAAGCCACTTGGAAGTCACCACTGACTTCCCCTCTGGTCTCGGTACATTCTCCCATACATTGTTCTTCATGCTGGAATGGTACACTTCCATCATGGCATCTCTCCAAACATGATATTGAGAGGCCTCCTCAAAAGTAGTAGGCCTCTGAATCACGAAGACTAGCAACCAATGCCATACCCAACCTGTCTGGGATTGTGATGTCTCTCACTAGTCCCTTGGGTGCTCCAAATGACTCTGCTTCCTTTAGGGTATCGTGAAGCCACTTGGGCTTCCTCTTCCTTGAAGGTGGCTCCCAAACTGGTCTATCATCCTCTGAAGAACTACCAGAAGTAGATGGCCCAAAAACCTGTGGACTAGTAGTTAGTGAACTAGTCACTGGTGAACTCTGTGATCTAGTAGCTACAACTGGTGAACTTGTGACTTGAGAACTAGAACCTATCCCCAGAATACCTGTTGAGTGTACCACTAAACCTGCAGAACTTGTGCCTGTAACCTGTGGCCCTGTCACTCCGAAAACCTATGACCTGCACTCTAAACTACTGGAATCTGTGTAACTGCATGAGGTGTGGGTGCTATTGTTCCCCCCGCTTTGACTCCCTGGACTTCTTGAAGGCCCACTCCTCCTCAAAGCTCACTTCCCGCCTCACAACAACCTTCCTTTGGGAAAGAAGATAAATGCAAAAGGCCTTCGAAGTCTTATCATAGCCCACAAAGATGCCCTTCTCTGCAATGGGCTCTAACTTTGTCATTTTCTTAGAAGGGACTTGAGAATAAGTCAAGAAACCAAAGATGCAAAAATGACCAACCTCATGCTTCTTGCCTATGAACATTTCCTTAGGAGTCTTGCTCCCCAAGGCACGATGGGGACTCCTGTTCTAAAGGTATACCGTTGCGCTACATGCCTCCACCCAAAGGAAGAAAGGAAGACTCCGATCATGAATCATGGTTCTCGCTGCTCCCCCTATAGCTTTGTACTTCCTTTCCACAACTCCATTATGCTTAGGAGTATATGGAACTGTCAACTGTCTTTGAATGCCCTCTTGTCTGCAAAACCCATCGAACTCCTTGGAGGTATACTCACCCCCATTGTCTGATCTAAGTGCCCAATTCCTCCTCCCAGTTTGGTTCTCCATAAGAGCCTTAAACTATTTGAACCTCTGCAAGACCTCCTTAGATTTCTTGCTCTTAAGGAAGTAGATCCAAGTCTTCCTGGAACAGTCATCGATGAATGCCACATAGTACTCATAACCAGTCAAAGAAACAGATGACATCGGACCACACAAATCTGAATATATCAAATCAAGCACTTTTGTTGACTTGCTATCATTGCTCAGAAAAGCAGTCTTGGTGTACTTTCTCAAAGCACACCCTCTGCACACATCGCTGTGCTCCATGCTGAACTCTGGTAAACCTGTAACCATGTCCCTCAACATCCTCGGAGTTGGATGATGCAAATGAGCCGTTCTCCAATGCCACAACTCAAAGACCACTGTTGTTGTTGTGTGCCAAAGCATGTTGGGGCTGAAATAAGAGCTTGTATAGCTTCCCACATCTAACTCCAATAGCAAAAGAAGCAGATGGTCCCAGGGAAAACATGCACATGTCCATCAAGGAAGTACACCCCAAGTCCTCTGTCATCGATCGTGAAAACTGATATCAAGTTCTTTTTCAACCCAGGGACATACAAGACATCCCTTAATGTCATGGGACTCATAGATTCCCTCTGAAAGGTAACGGTCCCACGTCCAACTGCTATGACAACTGTGTCGTCCCCCAACACTACCTCCACATCCATTTATGTCTGTGAAAGTTCAGAAAACATCTCTTGATAACCTATCATGTGGCTCGAGGCTCCATTGTCAATGTACCAAGTGCTGGTGGTGGATGCACTCAAAGAATGGCTAGTCAACAAGGAATACTCTCTTTCATTCTCCATACCAGCGTTGGTGATGGAAGCTCTCTCAAAATGCCCAATACAAAGAGAAAACTCTCTCTCGAATCTAGTTGCATACTCCTCAATCTCCACTGAAGCTACTATCTGCTACTTTTTCTTCTTATTGTTTGAGCACTGTGAGGCATAGTGCCCAAACCCCTGGCAAGCAAAGCACTTGACTTTGCATAAATCCTTCTTTTGTACACCTTGTTGTTGCTGTTGCTTAGCCCCGCCCTGCTTGGGGCCCTTCTTGGACTTTTTCTTCCCATTTACTGTCAAAGCCACATTCTCCTCATCCTCTTTACTGTTAGAAGAGCTACCATGCACAAAGCCTCTACAAGCCTTCTCCTGCACAAAGTCATCCCGAAGACGGTCCTAGGAAGGCATGTTTTCTCTGGCAACAATAACCTCCACAAATACATCCTGTGGCTTGGACACACCATTCAAGGCTGAACGCACTAGCTCATTGTCATCCACCACCTCCCCAACTGCTGCTAGCTCATCCCTCACCTGAGTGAACCTAGTAAAATAGGATGTCACACCTTCAACTTTGGCCATCCTGATGCTTTTCAACTTCTTTCTCAAGACCATCTTCCGGTTCTCATTAGAGCTCTGGTATAAGTTGGTTAAGGCCACCCACATCAAATAAGCACGGGTCTTTGTAGTCAAATGTGGGATCACATGATCCTTCACCGCATCAAGGATGATCATTCTCGCCTTGATGTCCTTTTTATTGAATTATTCTAATGCTACTGCATCCGTGGCTACGGGTACTTGAATTGGGTGTGCCATGGTATGGTTCACCACTTCATCCCACAGCCCATTTTCCTGAATATGAGCATTATTCTAGCCTTCCATGGAACAAAATTCCCTGCTCCATCTAGCCTATCCTCCAACCTCAACCCTGTGGACATCTCACTGAAGTTTCAAAGTCCAAAAAGTTATGCTCACTGAACAAAAGAAGTTTTACTGACAGTCTGAAAATCACAGTCCAAAAATCTGCCCCGCAAGCTCTGATGCCATGTAAATTTTTACTGTGTTTCCCCCAACAAGTTTCAAGACAATTTTCTCATTGTTTAATGAACAACCCAATGAAGTTTCAGCTGCAAAAGAGTTGTTTTCTCCTAAACAAATAACTGTACTAGAAACACTAGGAAATTTCACACAAATTACAGGCAGAATATTAAACAAAATCAGACCATAAAATTTGCACAGTATTTTTCAATGTTGCAGGAGTCGGACTCGGCAAGGACTCGGCTGGCATGTGACTTTTAGACTTGGGAAAAACTCGGGAAGACTTGGGACAGACTCGGCAAAGAGGAAACAAATTAAAATATAGTAAATTTTAAGCAAAAAAAAAATCAAACAATAAACATATTCACACCACAGCAATTGATTTTTATATTAAAGTATCTAGATACCATAATTTTTATATTAATAGTAGATACCACTTTATTTGTGGGAGCACCATATAGGCTATGGTATATTAAAACATATGTAATTTTATCAAAATCAACATAAAATTATTTGTTTATATAAAAACTTATATTATAAAAACATTTTCAAAACTCTGAATTTTGAAAAAGATTTCTCTTATTAGGTAGGAAATTATAAATTCACGAGAGGCCTAGAATTCCATTGAATCGCATTGACCATCCATATCAATGGTTGAGGATTTCTAAATTCTCACGGTTTGTTTCCATCGGGGGTCGTAAAGTTTGGAAATGTCATGAATGAGAATCACCCCAATCATCCAGATTGACGGCTTAATGAAATTTGTTTCCGTCGCCAATTAGAAAGTTTGGAAACGCTGCGATGGTTGAGAATCATCCCGCCCATACAAATTGACGTGAAGATCACTCATGGGAAATAAGTCTGCTGTCAATTCCGCGAGGGTTTCTTTTGTGCGTCTAGCGGATTTCAGGCGAGTCCAACCGAGTCTCCGTCGAGTACATGTGAGCCTTGGCGAGTAGATGAGTCTGTGCCGAGGTGTCGAGTCTGCCGCTGAGTATGAAACGGTTACTCGTTTTGAGGTTTGACTCTGGTAGACTCGCGAGTACCTGCGAGTCTTAGCCGAGTCATGCTTCACTGGTATTTTTGGCAAATCTGCCCAGGAAAAACCCACAAGAGGAAAACCTGTTTGAGAGAGAGTTTATTATTATTTCAGCAAATTAATACAACAGCAGTATGCAACTTATCTCAACCGGCAGAAGACACATTCAATATCTCGAATTCTGTGCTGAAATCAGTCTCGAAGTCTGCAATGAATTTCTAGAAATTTGTTCCTTTCTCAGGCTTTCAAGAACTGTGCACCAGTCCCTCAAATTTTGTGCAGAACTCAGTCTTCAGTCTCGGAATGTGTGCCCAATAGAACAACAGTAAAGTGCCTCGATTTTCATGCCCTCACAGCATAGAAAATCGTGATGTACGGACTGCTGTATTTAATGCAGTACGACCTCCTGTACGGCCCTCTAATTCTGTGCTAGAAGTCTGGGAATTCGTGCCCAGATTTTGTGCTTTGGAATGTGTGTTAACCAATGTTGCACGACTCGGACTTAGCAAAGACTCGGCTGGCATATGACTCGTCGACTTGGGACAGACTCGGCAATACTCAACAAATAGGAAAAAAACTTAAAATATGGGAAATTTTGGGGAAAAAAAAGGAGGTTAATGACATTTCCAATCCATATAAGTTATAAAACTACACTCTATGCAATAATTCATAACATTATCTCATAAACTTATGATAATACAGTATAACACAATCAATTTTTTGTATGCAAAAATTTAAATAGTGCCGCATTAATAATTCGAAAAAGAAAGCGAAGCCCCTTCTACCCTAAAGCTTCTTTTGCCAATTTTCTCCCCAAATAAAAAAAGGGTAAATCTCTTCCTTGCTAAAATTTAAAATTTATGTATGCCAAATTTTTCCCCAAATAAAAAAAAAGGATAAATCTCTTCCTCGGCTAAAATATAAAATATATATGGGGTTGTTATTACTCAGCTCCCATACCCAATGCTTTGAAAGCATCCCATGCATTTAAAATTACAAGGGTCCCTTTCAAGGAACCCTAGCCTGTGTGCCCAAAGCTTCCTCCATAATAAAGCGATATAATGTAAAAATGCTAACACACGTCAGGAATGGAGTAAACTTTCTACCCGACCATTTGCACCGATCGGACGACCAACACTGCGTGATGTGACAGCTCACGTGAGCCAGCTCGTCCGGTCGGTGCAAATGGTCGGGTAGAAAGTTTACTCCGTCAGGAATCATCACAGATGGCATGAGGGAAGAGGAGAATATAATGTAGAGGAGAGGGCGAGTGACACTGAGCAGCAGGCAACCGGGCGTGAATAGACAGTGCAACCACTGAATGGTTGGCCATGGGATAGAAGATGAACATTGAGAGGAATAAAAGGCGTGCACAAAAGAAAGTAATCCTCCACGCAGCAGGATTATGTAGGCAAAAAGCGTAGAAACCAAGCAGAACAGTTGATGCCCGCGGGGAATATTTTTCGTGCTTGTCGAGTTCGCACCAAGTCCATGCAAGTATGTCGAGTACGAGTACCTGCGAGTATGCCGAGTGCCTAACGTGTCTTCAACGATTACTCGGTTTGGAGGTTGACTCACCCAAATTCGCAAGTCTTGGGCGAGTGGTGCTTCATTGGTGCTAACTTCCTCGATTTCTGTGCTGCATTAATTCTCCTGTAGCTGCCTTGGTATGCATTCCCACAGTTACCTCCCTCTCACTGCTGCGTCCTGTTCTTCACAAGAAGTCGACTCTCTCAAATTGTTTATCAAAAGAATGAACCAAATGCCTTTCCCTTGCCTTTTATGATTTCCAATTAGGGTAGTCGAATAGTTATCTAATCCAAGGGCCCACATTGGTTTAGATCAATGGATGAGAAAATTCTCTCAATAATTTAATTTTACTCAACCGCCACTTAAATATTTCATAAGTCACTTTAATCCCTAAAGGGAAATTAAATGCTCATCTCAAGTCATTTAATGCAAGGGTCATGATATTTTCCCCCTTTTAATTGACTTAGGCAAAATCACAAGGGGAACAACTTCCTAGGTACAAAAAAATCATCATAAAATGATATTCTGTTGGGAAATTGGTAGTATTGTTGTCAGCTTCTTACTGATCTGATGTCCTTATCATATCCCAAACTTGTTGAAATGGGCTTCTGTCCTCATGTCCAATCCCTTTTTGAGACTGACGGAGAGTGGCTATTTGTTGATTGTTCTCATCAAGTCTGTCACTGGGGTTTTGAATATGCTGCAGAGCATCATCAAGTTGAGAATCTACATTGCTGATTTTTTCTGTTTTTTGTGTGACGTTCATTTCATCTCTCTGATCTGTTGGGGAATATCCTTTGAGTTTTCGAGGTTTTTCTTAAGAACTAGCCCTTCTCTTTCAGTAACAAAAAGCCAAGCAAATTACCATATTGGTAATATTAAAGTCTTTTTTGACAAAACTCAACCAGAAAGGAGCAAAATCTATGTTTAAATTATTAGGGGATGGAACAAATCAAAGTGGATTCAGATTCATCCTGGGAAATGTAGCTGGCAGCCCTCTTGCACAGTGATGGTTTTGTTAACCATTGACTCTGCATCTTTATTTAATTCGTGTAATACATGCCAAAATTCACATGAGAGAAACTGGCATAAGATTTGTTTGCACCCAGTGATAGTTTTGGAGATGAGAAGACAACAAGATTGCGGTAAATCTTGAAGCAGAAAGATAATGAGAGAGGAGTTTCCATTGCAAACAATTTCTCCTGAGGTAACTTAATACCTTTGATACAACCAGCGCCTCTGTATTATTATTTGATTTAGTGCCTATATTCCAGGTATGTCTGGGCATACCTTTCCTCCAAGATAGAATTACTGCCTTGACCGAACAGGACCACCATTTCCCCTTGGCTGCGCCTTCAAAAAACAGTGTGATTCCTTGAGCATATCTCTGTAGATGAAGTCTCAGCAGGATGCAGTTGGGAAGGACCCAGTTGTTTCCCTTCTTTACAATATTTTCTGGGTCTCATTGCCCATTCCCTAAAGTCCCAGATCTTGATTAACTTTTTTAATAGTCCATGGAATCAACACGGAATCAATTTCTGTCTCCCAGAAAACTAGTGATATCAGATTCTCTGATGAGATTAATTGTAGAATGCTTAATTTTTAGTGGGGACTTTTCTATGTTGTTAAACAGCAGATCATTTTCCATTCCATAATTTCCAGAAAACTCTTCTTGGGATTAGCTTCCAGATTACTTTGAGAAGAAGCTTTCTTTGGAGGGTTCTATGGTACTCTTTAGTAGCTGATAAAAATCTGGTTCCATCTAGATCTTTGAAGGGAAGGGAAGCAAATATCGGAGAGGATAAGCTGCCAAACTTTCTAGAGAATCTATACTCCATAAAGATATAAAAAAATGACTCTTTATTTCCTTGCATAGGATGCACAGTGGTAGGACTTGTATTCCTTTTTCCCGAGGTTTTCTGATGTTAAAAGTTTCCTGTGGGTCAGTACCCTGAAGAAAATATCCACTTTGGCACTGATTCTTTAAGCTAAATTAGTAAATTCCAACCCAGTTTCATTTATGTAATCAACATTCAAAGTCCTGATGTAAGCATTGCACTAGAGCATATTCTTCTTCAACTATCTTCATTACATCTTCCCGATGTAATGAGATTTGGGACACCAAGACTGCTACTGTCTTGTACCCTGTGCTGCAAGGGTGATGGTTGGAGTCACATGTAAGACACCATTTTAGCTGTTTGATGTAGTTGTGTGCTGTGACCATGTGGCAGATACATAGTATACCCATAAAGACAATGGTCTACTTGCACACAGAATAATGGAGTCCATAAATAATTTATCCAGGGATGCATATATGATAGTCCCAAGTTGTCTTGTTATCATGAGTTCCTCTTCTGGGAAGCAGTCTTTAACAGTGATCTCATCATTTAATGGACAATTCTTGTATCTATTGATAATTGATGTTTATTTTGTGAGTTTTCCATATTGATGGATTTATGTAGCATTTCTAGAAAGGTCTGTAACTGCAAATTTACCACAAAGTCATGCAGCCAACAGTCAAATCTACCACAAAGTGTGGTATAATCATGCAGCCAACAGTCAGATTTGCCATAAAGTCACACAGCAAACAATATGGCCAGTGTCATGGGATACCTTCTCCATAGCTAATGTGCAGTGAGATGAAGAGTCTATGCAACCATCTGTGCTTTATTGGTCAATTCTCCACATGCTTGCAAATACATGGTTGGCATGTGTCATGAAATCAGCTTTTGGGATTTAAGTGGTTACTATAGAAATCAAGAGTGGTCTGTCAAGAAATAAAGAGTGGCCATGAGAGTAGTTGGCAGCTTGGAGGTGATTTTCCCGTGGCTTCATTCAGTACTAAGTATATGTTTCTTCTGATTTGCAGTGCATCATATTTTCTTCTCATGAAGTATATTGTATGCATGTAAGAATTGTTTCTGCTATCTGGAGCCTACAAGTGGCCTGAATCTCAGTGCTCTTATTGCATGCAATGTAAATGCGAAGAAAAAGGCTTTTTTTGTTGGGTTAGCCTTCAAGAAGGTGTATACGGTATACCTTTATTGACTGGTCTGGCAGGATTTGGGAATAATTTAGAAATTGTTGCGTAAACAGACAATCACTTCATCACTGTGGATTTCATTTTATAAAATTTGTTTGAGATTTACAGGAAATTCAATCTGATACCCAACTTTTCTTATAGAAAGCAAAAGGTCACCTTCAGAACATTCAAATAAAGAGATCTAGATGATCTTGTAGCTTCCCTACTAGGGACAATCACAAAACATATCCAACCTTGACCCTACTGGGTTTCTACATAGAGAACTGAAGGCCTTGGAAAACCTAGTAGAAGCCTTGTTACTAGTTCCTTTGCCACTACAATTGTCTAGATGTGATGAAAAACGCTAGAAAAGCTCCATCTGCTTCAGCTTCCTCTGAAAGCTTTACCAGACTGGCAAGGATTGAATAGGAGGCCCTCATGACCTCAGAACCTCCAGATGACATCCTTTGTGAGATATTGGTAGACTGTAAAGTGTATAATGATTTGGTGGATGAGCAGATTACTTGTTGGTTCCCATTTAGATTAATTTGGACATTTGTTTTGAAATTCATTTTTACTAATTATTTATGTTATATACAGATTGGAGATGCCTGACACACTCTTGTATCAAGCATGATGTATTTTCTAGTTCGCTTGACCACAATAAGTCACTTGTCATCACTGTTACCATGTCTTTTCTCCTTTTGTTGTAATGTATCTATTCTTATGTTTCATGTGTGGTCAAGTGAATGCTTGCTTTTTCTGCAACGTTTCATGATATTTCATTATGGAGCTCTTATTGTTTGGCAATTAGTCTTGTGAGATTATAGATATTCTACTCCATCCATGTGCATTTAGTTATAGGCCGAATAGGACCTACACCTAATGTGTTTAATATTTGTTTTTGGGTGTACAGTGTGCAGGGTGTGAAGCTTATCACAAACTTGTGGATAATCTAGGCCTTATTGTAGAATATGATTTCAGAGATGATCCTGATAGCTCTTCAAAAGATCTATGACAGGGATAATTTGCCACTTGTCATCCTTTGTGTGATGATCTGTGTCTCAGTCATTTGTATTTATTGTGGTAAGTGAGAGTCTATGCCAAAGTGCAAGTGAGAGCGTGTTAGACATGCAAGCATGTGTCACAATAATATAACAAAAATAATTTTGTAGCTTTTGTTGAGATTAGGATAGAGAGTTCGATGAAACATCAAAACTGCCGGGGTAGAAGTATAACTGATTCATTATGCAAAAATAATATGTAATAGGAAAGATCAACCATGTTTATTAATTGGTCGATCCTTTTATCGCTCTCCAAGAACTAGTATCCTTGTTAAGTGGGAAATAGATGTTACAGACATGAAGGCTTTATTACTCAAGTCATTTTGGTAAATCTCATAATAAAGTTAGGGTCATTGATTTTACTCTGAAGAGGTATTACACTGAAATGAAACTAATTCCCAATCCAGTATAGTCCATAAATGTCCTTTATGGTGGAATGTTGAATAAAGAAAATGTGGCACACCTATTAAATTACCAACATCAGAAGTTTTTACCTCTGTAAATCAATAACAGTACCATTTTGTTTATATGAATTGAAATTAATCTAAAACATTTCACATTGTATAACTTATGCTAGCAAAGATCCATCTTAACCCCGGATCTATTAAGCACCAAGAGGGATAAAACCAGTATAGATCCAAATCCTAGGCTCTATCAAGCACCGAGAGGGATCAAATATGAGGTGCAAACCTCTTCTTAAGTACGTCTATACCTCTTGTTGCTTAAAAAAATATGGGGTTCAAGATAGATCTGTGCTAGTTTATTTATTTATGTCAGCCTTTTCTTTTTTTCACATTAGCATTACCCACATTACATTACATGACACATCTCTTCCACCTAGGCCAGGGTATTCTTTTGGTGGCTATTTTTTTCCAATTGTTTTTTTTAGCTCTTTTTTCAAAAAATATATTCACCAATTGGACATTTTCTCTAGAAAAATTGTCTATTTTTTACATACAATATGCTTAGATTAGTAATATTTACTCAATTTTAAAAGTTTTGATAGTAAATTGTGTTTTTATTGAATATTCGTCTATATATATATATGTAAGATTTTTTGAATTGAAAGAATCACCTATAGTACTATACTTGGAAGAATATTTGAATCCTTAGAAAACCAGAAAACCATGACCCAGGCTGTATCTGCTGCTCTAGGTGCAAATATCAACTTAACAATTAAATTCAAGCTGTATTTAATTAATTGTTTTCAGTCTGAAGCAGACCAATCTTCGTATGTCAGTGTGTATAAGAAAATCATGAACTATGGACACACGGATATGGTAACCAGCTCACCTTTTATTTAGAAAAAAAAATGTATATTCAGACAAGCTTCAATGATTTGAAGGCAAAGATCTTACTCAATAATGCTTGATTACACGCATATAAGATGGGTATGAAGTTTGAACAAGTGCCCAAACTATATAACAAGCTTATGACGGTACAAACAGGTTAGAGATAATAAGTACCGGCCTTCGGTTGTATGGCTAGAAGTAGAAATAGTTTTGTATTTGTACCTTTAGTGTGAATTTTCATGACCATGTGTTAAAATGGCAAGCTGGATAGAAGACCTATTGTGTGCCATCCTCATTAGCCTCGAGCATGATATATGACATTTTCTCTGTGAAGATTGGTTGCAATGAAATCTTTTATTTCAAGGAAAGGAGCAGGGGTTCTAATATCAAGGGGATCAAAGGTGCTGACTGTTGTTAGGATTGTGTGCTAGATTTACTACTTCACTACTTATATAATTGCACAACTTAGTATCTTAATAGATACTAGTTCACAACTACAATCCTTGCCATCCATAAGATAAATGTTTTTCTTGAAGGTGCTTCTTTTGACAATGAGTTCCATCCTATCAACATCGATGCAGAGATTCATTGACACTTGGGCTAGGAATCCATCACCATATCCTGCGAGCGTTGACAGCGATGATGCCCATGAGGGGCTGAAATGTACTGGGCAGAATCAATCCCTCATAGGCAGAAAAAAGCACCACCCTCGTTTAACCAACAAGACCAAAGCCCAACAAGACAAACCCATGTAGACGAAATACATAAATATTTTCCTGAATTGAACTCTTCATCATTATTTCATCAAAATACGAAGAATTTAGAAGTCAATATATTGAGCTAAATAATCTATAATTTTTTGTTTTGTTTTTTGTGCTCTAACATAATTCAACAATAATTAATGACCTTGGTAGGATATAATTGTAAATATGCTCACTAAAATATGAATGTTAAATTTCTTTAAAATTTGGATTGAGAAAAGAAGTCCATATTCAAAGTCATTTAGGGTTGATGGAGTCTTAAGCTATCCACTAGGGTTAGGGTTACATTGTTGTGGTATATCTTCCTTGAATTGTGTATGTAGATACTCTAATATTTTTTCTTTCCACAACTTTTTGTCCCACTTGATCTCAATGGAAAAGTAAAAAAAGACGATTCATTCACCACAACTCGCTATTTTTAGCAAAAAAATGGGTTAATTTTGAACAATTTATTTTTCTGATTGGTTGGGCTAGTTGTATTTGAGTAATCTATGTGAATCTTGCCATGAAGTGTGTTCCAGAGTTGTGTTTATTATGCTTATTTCCCTTGTTTTACAATATGTTTCCACCACATCAAAATCATGTTTCTAAGGTTGATGCCTTCACTTTTTTTTTACGTACAAACCTTTGGTTTATGTTGATCCCCTTATCACACATGGTATAGCTTTTAAAGCTAGGCCATCTACATTGTTCAAGCATTCTAATCCCAAGGTCATAAAACTAGCACACACCCTTATCCCACATGGTCCAATGTTTTAGCCCAAGGCATTTACACCTTTTCAAGAATTCTAGTTGCAATTCATAAAAGTGCCTCTTTCCTATTCCATATCCTATTAAATTGTAAGTAAATGTTTGCATGCAATTCTATAAGTTGATTAGTTATCCTTGAGACTTGATATTGATCCTAGCATTAATAGGATACCAATAAGACTCAAACCCTTTGTTGGCCCTACTAATCAAAGATTGACACACTAATGTATTACATGGTTAAAACCCTCCGAGAGGGAATCAATCCGCATCCCCAGCCAATGCAACCACTTGAGGCAATATATTAATGCAAAAAGAAATTTTTTTACTTGAGTTTCTTACAATTGATCATCAACAAATGACCTTCCATGCTCTTTAAAAAAAGATCATGGATCAATTAGGTGTTAAGCCATGAATCCTTATAGTTGTTATTATTGAAGAGAATATAAACCGTCATATCAATTTATGTCTAAAACATATCATGATCATTGCGTTATATAAGTACACATGCATTCTAAAGAAACATACTTTACCTAAAGACACATTAAACCAAATTGATCTTAACTAACACTTAGTGTCTAAATATCCTAGCACTACTCATACTTGGTAAGTGATTTATTAAAAAGGGGTTTGGATCCTTTTTAATCTTTGGGATAACTTACTTTTGGTAGTTGTAGAGAGTAGAGGTCTACATCGATAGCTAACCTCTTCACCTTTTAACAATAAATTCTTTATGTCTAACTTTTATGCCCCTTGCACTCCATATACTTTGTTGAATCTATTCATTTGGTCAAGAGCCCATGTCTTCATATACGATGGTGAGCCATAAACAATAGGCCTATTGCACATCCATCTCTCCAACAAAGATCTCTCACTGGATTTAAACTTTTATTGCTCTGCAATTCAATATCAACTTGAGATCAAGTTTTTCAATATGAATTCATCAACCGAGATGAAAGGCTCTATTCAGATCTAGTTTTAAGGTGTGGTTTGTTTGCTTGTAATGCCAAGACCAATGCCAAATTATGAAACAAATCTACTTTAATTATATTATGCTAGTTAAATAATACGCTATATATTTAAGTGTGCAAACTCAGCATTGATTCAGCCATACATTTGTTCGTTCAAGATACATGTATATATATTTAAGCACTATTCCAAATGCAAACACTACTCAATGCTATCACTATAACCAATATGTAATTAATGTGTATCCAAATGTCTATGAGTTGATGGCTATAGCTAATTGTAATGCACACATGCTTGGATATTATTATGGAGAAGTCTCTTCTATCGATAGGTGAGACCTCCCTTGGGTGTGCCCAATACCCAAGACAAAGAGTAGGGGTAGAGATTGATAATTTCTTTCTAGATCCAACCCTTTTACTTTATGCAAACACTAGAAAAGTGAGACATTCAACCACGCTTTCTTTCTGATAGTTGTCTTTCATATGATCCTGGCTTGTGTAGTTCCTAGAGAGCCTTTGCTCCAAATTCTAAACACTTGCTACCTGGACACAAAGAGACAAGAGACACCTTCCTCGAACATTTTCAACAATATAGAATGCATCAAGAATAGAAATATGATCTAGTTAATTCCATAAATAACAAGATTCCATATTACAATTGCATGCCATGGAAATAACACAATGAATATGGGGGAAACCATCAATATCTATATCAAAATGGAAATCATTACATCACCATGTTCTTACCTGGATTCATGATGAAGGATCTCCTTGACTCTTTGATCCCAACTCCTCACCTCAATCACCAAAGGTTGAGCTATCTCTCAATGATGATTGCACAAGGAAGGAAGATGCTCTCTTTGCAAATACGCGACATTTACTTGCTTTTTCTCTCTGGATCTAATGAGAGCAATATGGATCCACTAGCATGAGAATACTCTCCAAGATCTCCCCCCTTCTCCATTGGAGGACCTTCATTATATAGGTGGATGGTGAAGGCAAAGGGGATGAATGTGGACACATATAGGCTTAGCAATGTTAGCTCATAACATGTAGGATCCAACACATGAAGGTAATATCCTTATAACTCACCAATGGTTCTAGAAAGTGTATTTTTCCAATGGAGAAAATATAAAAGTTTCTCAATAACTTAATAAATGATTATTATTATTGAATAATAATATGTTATGATAAAATAAAAGTGTCTCAACAACTTAAAGTAGGTAAATGTTTCTAGTGATCCCAAGTGTTGGTTTTTCAACATTAAGCTCGCGTATCATTAGGATCTTTAACTGAGAGAACAACAAGCACAACAATCAAACACAAGAGACAATGAACATAGTGTTTTTCTTCGGGGAAACCATAAATGGAGAAAACCCCTCAACTTCCTCAGAGATAGAATCAACACCAAAGTGAAACCCAAAAACAGTAAGACAATCTCCCGACAGCAGTAAGCTCTTTCCTCTAGCCCCAGTGTCTTTCTCTTCCTCAACTATGCGCTACACTTGAGTGTGTATGAGTTGTGCGCTAAATAAAGAGTCCAGCTCTTTATTTATACTAATCCCGACATGACTAAAACCCTACTAGGGCCGACTTCACTAGGTGAGTCTAATAACCCTAGTGCCCCGGAATTGCGGGGACTTTAACCCTTAGACAATAGGAGGGTTACCCACAATGATTTGACATGACTTGTTTACATTATAGATTCTCCCGATAGGAACATCGGGGCATGACATGACACAAGAACATCTCGGAATAAACATCGGGTTACAATAGATAAGAAATACAAGTGAATACATTCCGAAGTTACAATTACATCAACACTCCCTCTTAACTAGGAAGGTATTCTCTCGACACAATTTTCATCACTAGTCTTCTTCTCTGGATCTTCTTGTCATCTGCATTCTTCAAGTCTTCTTCGTCTTCAAGTCATCTTCATCTTTGGATTTGGATCATCACTAGATCTAGATCATCATCACTAGATCTGGATCATCATTGGATCTGGATCATCACTCGATCTGGATCATCATCACTGGATCTGGATCATCGCTCGATATGGATCATCTCTGGAGCATCATCTCTGGATTTGGATCATCTCTGCTGGATCATCAATACTAAATATTCACAGGTGCTATCTCATGATTCTTCTCGTCACAGGAAGTTCTACAGAGCCAGCCCTTTTTCATGCTGGATGTAGACCTAGCCAACATGTAGGTCTTCGCCCAGCACTTACATCTGATCATATAGGAACTAATCCTATAATCATATCAGAAAGGCAACGCCTAGCACTCACATCTGACCATGTGGTAACATAGCCCACAACCCTGTCAGAAAGGCCCAACACTTACATCTGATCAACCAATGATCGAAAAAAGGCCCAACACTTACACTTGGCCATGCGAGGAACCAATCCTCCATGCCAAAAGGCTCCTGCACTTACATCTGATCAACCAATGATAGAAGAAAGGCACTGCACTTACATCTGATCAACCAATGATCGAAGAAAGGCACAACACTTATATCTGATCAACACATGATCGAAGAAAGGCTCTGCACTTACATTTGACACATACAAGGAACCAATCCATCTGCATGTTCGAAAAGGCGTGCACTCACATCTGATCCTGTAAGAACCAATCCTACCGTCATATCAGAATGGCCCCCAGTCCTAGACTGAGCTACCTGGTAACTGACCAGGCGCCTCCATTCTGCAGGAGAATGGCAGTTGCCCTTACATCTGTCCTACTCGATAGAATGGCCAGCACTCACATCTGACATGGAATGAACCAATCCTCTCACCATGACAGAATGACTCAGCCCTTATATCTGACCTACTCGTCAGAATGGCTATGGATCTCAGCACTCATATCTGATATGGAAGGAACCAATTCTCTCACCATGACAGAATGGCTCAGCCCTTACATCTGACCATGGAAGAAACCAATCCTCTCACCATGTCAGAATGGCTATGGGACTCATCACTTTCCCTTGGAGGAAACCTCTATATAGAGAACACCAAGCTTCTCCTTGAAGTACTCGAACTTCACCCTAGCCAATGGCTTCATCAATACATCAGCTATCTGTTCCTCCGTCGCAACATACTGGAGCTTCACTGCTCCCTTCTGCACCATATCCCTGTTATAGTGATATTTGATCTCGATATGCTTCGACTTGTCATGGAACACTGGATTCTATGACAACTTTACGCAACTCTGGTTGTCACAATGTATACAAGTAACATCCATCTAGAGATCAAATAAATCAGACAGTAGCTTCGGCAGCCATACTGCCTCACAACTAGCTGAACAAGCTGCGACATACTCTACTTCAGCTATACTCAGTGCCACACAGGATTGCTTCCTACTAAACCAAGAGATCACACCTGATCCCATACTAAAGCAACAACCTGAAGTGCTTTTCCTATCGATGGCACTGCCTGCCCAATCTGAATCAACATAACCCTCCAGGTTAATCTTCTGATTCGCCTCGTACTTGAGCCCATAATCAATTGTACCCCTCAGGTACCTCAGAATGTACTTTGCAGCAATCAAGTGAACATGTCTCAGATCTGTCAAGAACTGGCTCAAGGTGTTCATAGCAAAGCAAATGTTTGGTCTCGTGTTCGTCAGGTACATCAAGGACCCAATCATCTGACGATACATTGTGGCATCAACTGTCTCTGATGAAGCATCACTCAATAGTTTCAGGTTCGATGCCATAGGTGTGGCCATAGCCTTGCAGTCCATCATCCCAAACCTTTTCAGGATCTCTACTGCATACTTCCCTTGTTTGAGGGAGATTCCATCTGCATTCTGCCACACCTCCATACCTAGAAAATAATGCATCATACCCAAGTCCTTCATTTCGAACTCGGCAGCAAGCTTTCTCTTCGTATCAGCAATCAACCCATCCATACCTATTACAAACAGATCATCTACATAAAGTAGAAGCATCACTAGGTTGCCATCTTCAACCTTGTAGTAAAGGTTGGAATCTGTTTTACTCTTAGTAAAGCCCAAACTGGATAGAAAGCTGTCAATTCTGTCGTACCATGTCCTAGGTGCCTATTTCAAACCGTATAGGGCTTTCTTCAATCTGCACACATGAGACTCTTTGTCATGTGTCTCAAAATCGAGTGGCTGTTCTACATACACTTCCTCTTCCACTACACCATTCAAGAAAGCAGTCTTGACATATGATTTGATGTATCTTCCATTTCATTACTGCAGCCAATGCAAGTACAGTTCTGATGGAAGTGTATCTGGCCACAGGAGCAAAGGTTTCTTCATAATCTATTTCATCTTTCTGTGAGAAGCCACGAGCCACAAATCTTGCCTTGTATTTTTCAATGCTACCGTCTGCAGCATGCTTGATCTTGTAGATCCGTTTGGAAGTTACAACTGACTTCCCTTCTGGTCTTGGGACAACATCCCAAACATCATTCTTCATGATCGATTGATACTCTTCGATCATAGCATCCTTCCATTCTTTCCGTTCTGTCGCTTCTTCATAGTTGGAAGGTTCTTTATTGATAACATCACATAGTAAAGCTACATATCCAGAACAAGATCTGGTTCTCTTTCTTTCTCTGTGATTCTCTTCTGGAGTCCCATATCTTTCCGCACCTTGGATAATTTCTCGTACCCAAGCAGGTTTCCTCTTATGAGGATTCTTCTCCTGAGGTGGATCTACAGGTCTTTGCGGTTCTTCAAATTCTCGATCTTCTTCTTGAATTTCTTCATTCATGGTTGTATCATGAATTCTGGGTGCTTCTGCTTCTTCAGTTTCTTCAGCAGGTCTCTTTCTGGATTTGCTGTAAGCTGTGTTTTCATCAAATGTTACATCCCTGCTGATGTCGATCTTCTTATACCCTGGGAAGTATATTCTGTAAGCCTTCGAGCTTTCAGAGTATCCCACAAATATACCCTTCTTTCCTGAAGGATCTAGTTTTGTTCTCTTTTCTTTTGGTATGTGTATGTACACTGGACAGCCGAATATTCTGAGATGGCTGAGTTTTGGTTTCTTGTCGGAGAAGACTTCTTCAGGAGTCTTGTTCTTGAGTACTCTGTGTGGAGTACGGTTCTGTACATACACCGTTGTTTTCGCTGCTTCTGCCCATAGATGCATAGGAAGATCTTGATCATGAAGCATTACTCTTGCAGCTTCCATGTTGGTTCTATTTTTCTTTTCAGCAACCCCATTCTGTTGTGCATTGTAAGGAGTGGAGAACTCCCTCTTAATCCCTGATTCTTTGCATAAGTCTTTGAATTCATTTGATGTGAATTCTCCGCCATTATCTGATCGAAAGGTCTTGATCTTCTTTTCTGTGTGATTCTCGATCAAGGCTTTGAATTCCTTGAACTTGCTGAAAACTTCATCTTTGTTCTTCATGAAGTAAATCCATGTCTTCCTAGAAAAGTCATCAATGAAAGAAATATAGTATACATACCCGCTTAGTGAGCTTGATGACATTGGTCCGCATACACTGGAGTGGATGATTTCCAAGATTCCTTTTGCCTTGCTCTCACTACTTGGAAATGTCTTCTTTGTATTCTTTCCTTTCGCACATCCTTTGCAGACCCCTTCATGTTTTGCTTGAATTTCTGGAAGACCTTCAACAACTTTGCTTGCAAGTGGTAGTGCTCTGTAATGCACATGTGCAAGCCTTCTGTGCCAAAGTTCATTTGGCTCTACTGTGTCATGGACCATAGCTTGTTCTGGATGGCCCTTTAGCTTGTATAAGCGTCGTTCTTGTTCTCCAATCACTATTGCATCATCAATAGTCTTTCCTCTTGGCCACATGATGACTTGGCCATCTACAAATGCAACCCTCATACCTTTTGCATCCAATGCTGATATGGATACAAGATTCTTCTTCAATCCTGGTACAAACATGACATCTTTCATCTTTATAGATTTTCCGGAGTCTAGCTTGTAGAAGGATTCACCACTACCTTTTATGGGATATTGGTAGTCATCCCCAAGCTTCACCTTATGGGGTGAGTTATGTTCGGATAGTTTCTCAAAGGATTCTTTGAAACCTGTCATGTGCTTGGAAGCCCCACTGTCAATAAGCCAATCTTTGCTTCCATGTGTGACAGTTCCCGTGAGAGCGGAGATCAGAACATATTCATCTTCACTTGAAGAGTCTTCACTTTCTTGTTTTACTCTCTTCCTGGAAGAATCATCCTCCTCAGTAGTGTGACCATGATGTCTTCTTTTGGAGTTCCTCTTCTTCTTGGATCCATTCTTATTCTTGGGACAGTTTTTAGCAAAGTGTCCTATTTCATCGCATGTATAACATCTGAGTCTGGATGGATCCCTTCTCATAAAGTTATTTTTCTGATGAGAATGCTTACCTTGGTGATGATGACTTTCTCTTCTTCCTTTCTTGGAGTGTACTGTGAGAGCTTGATCTTCACTTCCCATCTTTTCTTCTCGAGCAGCTATCCGAGCTTCTTCTTGAGAGCATTCTTCCCACAGTGTACTGAACTTGACCAACTTTTTTCTAGCACAGATTCCTGCGGCTGAAAGAATCCCATGACCTAGGGAGGCCATTCAATGTTGTCATCACAATTTCTGCATTCTCCACTTCTTCATCTATAGCTTCTAGTTGTTCTTTGATCTGGGAGACCCTTGTGAAGTATCATTGGATGGTCTCCTCATTCTGGATCTTGACATTCTTCAACTGATTCCTTAGAGTCATCTTTCGATTGATGTTCTTCCCTTAAAAAAATTTGGTTAGGGCATCAAACATGGCTTTAGGTGTCTTGAGAGAGGACACCTGTGGAATGAGGTGATCTTTGATAGAATCAGCAATGATCCTCTTTGCCATAACCAACTTCTTCTTATGTAAGGCCTTGGCCTCATCTCCCTCTGGAACTGGAACCTCCTCCTGGATATAGGAGTCCAACTCATTTTCTTCCAGGACCAGGGAGATCCTATACTTCCAAGCTCGGAAGTTATCAGCTCCCTCAAGCTTGGTATGACGAGACATATTAACTGAGAACCTCAAATGGATATACAAAAGATTTAGATCTTACCAGGTCAAGATGTCGGATCTGGATTTGAAGCTGAAATCATGCAGTACTAGTTCAGGAGCAGATTAGGGTTTTGCTTTTCCGGAGTTCTGTCCAACCAAATGCTTTGAAATTGATCCCTTACTTCGATTTTGGGGAGGAAATCAATTCATGCCTGGGCTCACTGAAAAATTCCTCTTCTGTGAAAAGCCCTAATTTCCGGCAGTAGTGTCGGGTCCAAAATTGAAAAACCTCAGAATTGGATTCTGCTTCGAGAGAAAGATGCGCCATAGGGAGGAGATTTATTCCACCTTACTTTTGCCGAAAATCTGTGGAGAGAGATCCAAAAAATAGGAAGCCTTAGTTCATGCAGTTGCACAGTGTCTTCTTCTCAGGTTAGCTCTGATTCCATGTTAGTTTTTCAACATTAAGCTAGCATATCATTAGGATCTTTAACTGAGAGAACAACAAGCACAACAATCAAACACAAGAGACAATGAACAATGTTTTTCCTCGGGGAAACCATAAATGGAGAAAACCCCTCAACTTCCTCAGAGATAGAATCAACACCAAAGTGAAACCCAAAAACAGTAAGACAATCTCCCGACAGCAGTAAGCTCTTTCCTCTAGCCCCAGTGTCTTTCTCTTCCTCAACTATGTGCTACAATTGAGTGTGTATGATTTGTGTGCTAAATAGAGAGTCTAGCTCTCTATTTATACTAATTCTGACATGACTAAAACCCTACTAGGGCCGACTTCACTAGGTGAGTCTAATAACCCTAGTGCCCTGGAACTGTGGGGACTTTAACCCTTAGACAATAGGAGGGTTACCCACAATGATTTGACATGACTTGTTTACATTATAGATTCTCCCGATAGGAACATCAGGGCATGACATGACACAGGAACATCCTGGAATAAACATCGGGTTACAATAGATAAGAAATACAAGTGAATACATTCCGGAGTTACAATTACATCAACACCAAGGGGGTGGTAAATAATGGTATAACATATGCCCCTTAAAGTGTGAGGTAAGAAGAGGAACTGATAGTCAAAACACTTTACAATAAAGTAATGCTGCAAGGAAAGGAAGGATGGGTGTAAGGTAGGAGTCAAGTCACCGCGGAGAACCCTGCAATCAATCATCCATTCAACAATATAGATCATCCCTGGGGTAGGAATACCCATGCTCGGAATAAGAATAAAGCATGGCCACCACACAATATGTTGTGGATCCATGCAACCAAATATGAGATCATGGCTACAAAAGAGTACAACATAGATCCATGTCATGACAAACAACATAGCCACCAACCAATATAGTGTGGATCTATGTCACAACATAAAGTAGGAAGACAAATAGCACACTGGTAGTGCTCTGGTAGTCCTCCAAGTACTCAAGTGATATAATCCATCATAACTTGGGAAGGGTAATGATCCACCCAGTAGTTGGTATTGTTTGTCGACTTTGACAAGTCTGAACCTTGACACAACCTCGACAGGTTCTACACCTCAACATGCATCGTCGACACCAACACCTTGACACAACTACAACAGATTGTCTCTCTGTCTTCAAGCCATCTATAACGGTTGAACTTCTGAATCTTCCAACTTCTTGTAACTGAACGTAACGGGCAGACAACCCAAGCGTTCTCAGCACTCTAGATAAACATGTACATTATTGTAATATACAAGCAAGTAATAGAACAATAATGAAACAACAGAGTTTGGTTCAAATTCTTGCATTTCATCTATGTGTGTATGTTTTCTATGTGTAGTGTATTTCTTGCTTTGCTTATTCTTAATATGTTTTCTCTACAACAGTACTCGATTCATTCAATTTAACTGTTGTCTCCATCGTGTGCCTGGGAACCCAAACCATTGGTATCAAAGCAAGATTCAGAGCTTGACTGTGCTTAAGTCGCGCGTAAACACTTCTATCGAGGTTACTTGACTTATGCCTATTCAAACACGCTTGCAAACTCAGCAATCCAAGCAGACACTACCTTTGACTTCATATTATCCATCTACTCACACCACTAGATCGAAGGTGCCCGAAGAAACAAACAATAGACATGTAATTGACGAGATAGAGCAACTCATAGAGAAAGCATTGGCTCGACAGTGAACTGAAATGTTCGCCCAGTTCAATGATATTCTCACGCGATTCACCTCGACTTCAGGAGCATCCTCGACAAGATCCAACTCCAACAAAATCAGTCCATTCAAAGTGCAAATGAACTTGGACATACCGAATCTAAATGGTAAGATTGACGTGGAATCCGCAGACAATTGGGTACAACAACTGGAATCCTATTACTCTGTGAATCAACTCTCAAAAGCTGAAAATATCACCATTGCATCCTTAAAGATGTTGACCTCTGTGCACTGTTGGTGGGAGAACCTATCGACAAAGATGGAGAAATACGGAGACCCCATAGATATGTGGGAGAAATTTGTCGAGTGTGTCCGGAATGAGTTCTACCCGCCCAAGTACCTTGAATAATAGTATAAGAAGTGGAAGCAACTAAAGCAATGGAAAGACCAGTCCATGCAGAGTTACACCAACGAGTTCTATCGACTCATGGCGAGACTTAACGTCCAAGAAGAAGAGAAATTGATTGTTTTGAAGTACGTCAATGGATTGTCCCCGCACAATATTCAACAAGAGACAGAGTTTATGACTGTCGGTATGCTTGCGGATGCATTGCACTACGCCAGTAAGCTTGAAGCTAAACATAAAGGAAAAGTATGTTTCACGACCAAAGCAACAGGTCAAACATCCGACAAGAAGTCACCAGCTGACTCTGACAAGTCAAGACACCCTTCTCAGTTGACCCCGCCAAAGCAAGACCATGGAAAAAAGCACTCTCAAAAAGACAAATTGGAACGTAGTAAACAACCCCTATCGGGAAATGGTGTGATTACCACAACTTATCATGGCATGATACGCCTGAATGCAAGGCTCGAAAGACTTTTTTTGAAAAATTGTCAACCTCCGACTTGTCCGACAAAACTCTAGTAGAATCTGACCCATAAGCATTGACCCTTTTGACATTGACATCGACCACTTCGACAGCCTCGACTATTATCGACGAGGAGGAAAGAGAGCACCTGTTCCATACACAGATATGGGTTCAAAAAAATCCATTGCATCTGATTGTGGATAATGGTAGTCAGAAGAACTTTGTTTTCGAATATCTCATGAAGAAACTTGGTCTTGTCACCACTCCACATCCTCAACCTTATAATATCGGTTGGATGAAGGATGGACAGGAACTAACTATCACCTAACAATGCAAACTCACCTACTTCATTAATCCTTTTGAAGATGAAGTACTGTGTGACGTGGCACTGCTTTCTGTAGCCGACGCCTTGTTTGGGAAACCTTACTTATGGGATCGACATGGGAGTTATCAGTCATGACCTTAGAAGGTGATTTTCAAAATACGAAACCAATGGTACGGTATACCAGAACTACGACCTACACCACACAGTTGCTATGATATCTGCTAAACAGCCAAAGAAGATCACCAATCGTGCCCATAAATTCACATTGACCATGATTAATCCTCAGCATTCCAAGAAGACTACAACAACTAGTCGACTCATCGATTAGTGCAACTCTCGACAACAACAACAGATCGAAAACGTTCTTGATGAATTCTAGAACGTATTTCAAGATATAGACAAAGTACCTCTACTTTGCTAGGTAATACACTCCATTGAACTTGTTCTAGGTTCTTTATTACCTAAAGCATCTGTTTACAGAAGATCCATTGTCGAGAATGAAGGGACCTGCATACAGATTCAAGATTTGATCAACAAAGGTCACATTTAACCCAACTCCTCTCCTTGTGGAAGTCCAGTCGTCCTCGTTTCAAAGAAAGATGGGACTTGGCGCATGTGCATCGACTATCGGGCCCTCAACAATATCTTGATAAAGGATAGATACTCTCTTCCAAGGATAGACGAACTCGTCGACTATCTAAAAGGTGCTAAATTCTTTACTAAGCTCGACCTCAAGTTAGGATATCATCAAATTCTGATCGAGCCCACTGATGTATGGAAAAATGCTTTCAAAACCAAGGAAGGATTGTTTGAATGGTTAGTCATGCCTTTCAGCTTAACCAATGCACCTGTGACCTTCATGTCGCATATATGGATGACATTCTTCGACCTTTCATCGGCAAGTGTGTCAATGTCTATCTAGACGATATGTTGATTTTCAGTCGATCATGGGAAGACCATGTTTGACAGTTTCGACAAGTCCTCGACACTCTTCGACAACATCGACTCTATTTGAGACTAGAAAAATGCTCATTTGCGATGAACATCATCAAATATATGGGGTATGTAATTGAATCTGTAAGCATTCACGTCGATCCAAACAAAGTACAAATCCTTAAAGATTGTCCCATTCCTTAAAACATTCATGAACTAAGAAGTTTCCTTGGTTTGGCGAATTTTTATCAACTGTTCATACTTGGCTTCAATCACATAGCTTGGCCTTTGAATCAGTTGACTAAGGGAAATGGGAAAATTGTATTCAAATGGACATCGACACAACAATAAGATTTTGAACAACTCAAACACAAGCTTTGTACTACACCAATAATTGTGTTACCTGATTTCATCAGCCTTTTGAGATTGAGACGAACGCATTGAACTATGCTTTAGGCACACCGATCCCTCAGTCTGGTCACCTAGTCACTTTTCATTCTAAAACTTTCAACGACCCTATTAGAAGGTATTCGATGTATGAAAAGGAACTATATGACATTGTGCAAGCCCTTAAGCAATGGAGACATTAAATTCTTGGGAAGGAGATGGTCATTCTTATTGACCACAAGCCTTTACAGTTCACCCCGCCCCAGTCAAAGTTACAAACAAATCAACAACTTAAGTGGATTAATTACCTGCAACAATTTCAGTTGGTAATTAAGTATCATAAAGGTAAAACCAATGTTGCAGCCTATTGTCTAAGTCGACCACCCATTACTCAATTTTTTACAGTGATGAGTATGCAGCGCTATGACACGACTACTTAGCCTCAAATGTATTTGGTAGACTGTGAATTTTCTGCAATTTATCGACATCTTCAAACTGACTCGCCCTCCACTACCGACTACTTCCTTAAAGATACCTTTCTATACAAGCTTGGACAGCTTTGCGCATCGATAGGTGAGCACCGACAGAAGCTCATTTGGGACTCACACTACAACACGACTGCAAGACACTCTGGAGTAGCAAAGACCCTTGTCATCCTCCAATAGTATTTTTATTGGCCTTCACTTAAATCTTACGTCAACAGGTACATTCGATCATGTGTGGTTTGTGCCATTGCCAAACCGTCAAATCAACGACAAGGATTTTACATTCCTTTGTCAATTCCTATTCGACTATGGGAATCTATTTTTATGGACTACTTGACGGGATATCTTACTGCCAAACATCAACATGACACGATCTTGGTAGTAGTCGATAGATTTTCCAAGATGGCTATTCTCATTCCATGCAAGAAGAATACGACAACAAAACATACTTCCCATATCTTCTTCGAACATGTCTGGAAACATTATGGTGTATCGATGACCATCATTTCCGATAGAGATGCCAGATTTGTCAGCATATTTTGGAAGACTCTCTGGAAATAGCTCGACACGAGTCTCTCTTTGTCGACAACTTTCCATCCTCTAACAGGTGGACAGACAAAATTTGTGAATCACTTGGTAGTACAACTGCTCCACATGTACAAACACAAGCATCGTCGGACATGCAATGAAAGTATCCCATATATACAACATAGTTACAATCGTGCTCAGTACAGCTCTATGGGCAAGAGTCCATTCGATATTTGTTCTGGATTTAAACCCTCAGCGCCCATCGACTTGATCATTTCATCAACACAGTCAAATGACACCGACTCTGACTGACAAGAAGTTGAAACAACATTGAAGTTTCGAGACCAAATCTACAACATCCAGAAACAAGCACATGAAATGTTGCAACGAGCTAATGCGAAATCTAAGGCCTGACACAATAAGCATCGTCTCCTCATTCATTTCAAATTGGGTATCATGTATGGTTGCATATTAAGAAGGAACGCTTCACTGGTCCATACATAAAGTTGAAGCCTTTGCGATATGGTTCGTACAATATCCTTAAACAATTTGGAGAAAACGATTTCCAGCTCGACATTCCTTCATGCATAGGTCTGCATCTAGTATTTAATGTGGATCTACTTCAACCATACCATGCACCACTGTTGGAACTGAACAAATTGCAAACAACAGAACCCAAATGCATCCATCTAGATGATCAAGAGCCTCTTCCTTACGACACTATCATGGGACGACACATACGCCATACAAGGACAGACGCAATTCCCTTGTTTTAGGTGGCTAATGTCAGACAACTCCTAGCTCAAGGAAAGTGGTACTCTGCTACTGAACTCACCAATAAGTTTCCTCATCTGTACGAGCAAACAATGTGGACCATTGTTTATTAAGGAAGGAGGTATGATCCATCCAACAGTTGGCATTATATGTTGAATTCGACAGGTTCAACATTGACTTTGACAAGTTCGAACCTCAATACAACCTCGAGAGGTTCAACGCCTTTATTTTTTAAGGAGCTCAAAGAAGAGAGAGAAAAAAGCTCCATGGAGTGCCTTTTTCATTCATTTTTAGCAAGCCTGGAAAAGGATAAAAGTATACTCTTGGGAACCTCCACTCGGTAAGGCCAGTATTAGAAAAAGAGAGAGAGCATGAGGCTCAATCAAGTCATGAAAGGGACTAAGGAAGGTTCTTGTACCTACATAAAACAACAACATGGGTGCCAAATGGAGAGGAGGTTCTACTCTAGGGAAACCATGTGAGGTAGGCTCTACCACCCAAGTTATGATGTGCAATGCAAAGGAGGGATAATATTGCAACTTGACGAGTGGGACCCTAAGGCATGATGCTCACAAAAAAGTTGGTTAAAATGGAACGGATGTGTGTGGGAAATAACCTATGTTTATATACTAGTTTAGGGATCATACCTTAAGAAAAGTGGATGTTTCCAAAACCCATGTCTCGACTATCGAAACCTAACAATATAGCTAAAACAAGGTCCAAAATACACGTCAAAAATCCCAAAAGATAAAAATAAAAACAAATGCACCTATGCGATGTTTTTTAGATTTTTAAAGTTTTTTAATGTTTTTGGGTTTTTTAAGTTTTTATAATGTTTTTGAATTTTGGGATTGAACGAGACATGGCACACAAACACAAAAGAAAAATACACACCACATGAATATATAATACATAATGTACAAAGAACCACGTAGATGTCACTTATGTGTAACAGTATTTGTGAGAAAACCCATGCCCCACTTGCCTAGGATTCCCACAAATAATGTCACTTTCAGCATGATTAGCAGTGGCGGGTTTTTCCTTCCCAACATGATGTCCAAAGGTTGGTGAGATCCCCAGCGTGATTCACAGAGGCTAGTGGCTTCCCCCCAATAGGATTACTAGAGGCTAATAGATTGCCCCCACTACGATTAGTAGGTGCTAATTATTCCCCCCCACTAGGATTAGAAGAGGCTAATGGTGATCCCCCACCAAGATTAGTAGAGGCTAATGGCTTTTCCCAACTAGGATTAGTTGAAGCACATCATGTGTTGTAATGGGAACATGGTCTCCATGAGATGGCACAGGATCAAGACATGGGACCTCATCATGAATGGATGAGGAAGGAGGAATATAAGCATTTGTATGCTTTGTGGAAGGTGATCCCATAGGTATCAATAAGAATGTAGATATTGAGGACGAGGACACATAGAAAATTGGTGGGGATAGGTTGGATGTACCTAGCAATGTGGAATCTTTAAACACTACTGCCCCTACACTTGGGATATATTTTGACCATTGGATACCCTTGGATCAATGGTCCAAACGTCTAACTGATTGATAGTGACTACTTCCCTTCATGGGGAAAATGAATCACTCAAAACACATCAGAAACCACCACATGCATGGCATAGGACCAACTCCATCCTAGTAAGAGATTGTAATCCATTGGTGAATCAACAACCTCCACATCTACGTTCACAGTCTTCCCTCCCAACTCAACTGGAAAACCAAAGATGATTCCTTTTGGTTGGAATGAGTGTCTATCAAAGGCTTGTGACATGGTAGGGGAAGGGGCCAAAGTGGGGGAACCCAAAACTTTCCAACAGGATGCAGACATGACACAAGTAGAGGCTCCCTCAACCACAACGGTACGATAGATGGTTCCCCCTCGTGATTTTCCTTGGATTTGGAATGCCACTTGGGAGGGGAGCCTTGGTGTAGCCTCATCTAAATTGGAAGTGATGACATTGGTGTCAAACAAGTCAACTCCACCAAAGACATTCAACAACGCCTTCTTCTGCCAGGACAATTTTGGAGCTATTCTAGAGTAGACATGGCATAAGATGATTGTGCCAAGTCCTCAACAATGTTGTAATTATGGGCAGCTCTCGAAAGAATATTAGACTTCTTAACCAATCCCTTAGGAAGGTGAGGGAATGGATCATGAGTATGCTTCTCAATATGAAGAGAATCATCGGGCTGTGAAGCAATGGTCTCATCAGTGGCCAGACATTTGTCTGGTCCATCATAGTTCTAAGAGTGTGTTTGTAAACTGACATTTTGTAAGAATACAAATGCATTGGATGAAGACCCCCCAAAATGTTGTTGGTCATGTGTGCCCCCTTGCGAGGGTGTGGGAGTTGTAGTTACCAATTGTTTTTTTATTTTGAGGGAAGGGGTGGGTAAGGAAAATAGGTGGGGAAGGATTTCCACATTGTGCCAAATACTTGTGAACATCCTCAATGAGAGGGAATAGGTGAGTAGGGTGGTCACCCTTGCAAACAGAGCATGGGTAATGGTGTTTATTTCCCCCCCCCTTCCTCTTTCACAGGATCATTGGTGGGTTTAGGCTCTATCCCTTGTGCATTCTTCTTCTTCTTTCGTAATTATTTTTCTTTTTACCCCCTTGTTGGTTGGTGTTTCCAGATTGAGTTGGTTGCACTGCATTGACTTGGGAGGTTTGGGTAAGGACAGGTGGCGTGGAGGCCATAGGTTGGGAAACAACAGGAGAGGAAGTGATTGACATATTTTCCACTTAATCAGCTAGGTGACTCACCGAATGGGTAGAGACAACCCCGATCACTCCATCCGCATGGGGACCGAGAGGAGGTCATTGAGGATCCATAGAGGGATGAGGAGCATGAGGTATGATGTCATACAACGTTCCAGATTGAGAATAAATTAAATATAGTTGTTGGGATTTTAAAATGACTTGCTCCTCGGTAATTGCTCCTGACATGGAAACATCTTTGGAAATATGCGGTAATAAGGAATCCACAAACTAATCATCTAGAAATTGTTCTGGGATTTGAGTGTGAATCAAGTGCCACCTCCTTCTCCATTCATGGATATGATCGAAGATGTAGGTGGAAATACTTTGACGTAAGGAGGTCAAGAGTTCAGTCCCAGTCTCATAGCAGATGGGTAACTAGAAATGTGTAACGAAATGCATGGCCAAAGAGCTAAAGTCATGGTAAGATGCAGTAGGCAGCTCAATGTACCATTTGGTTTTCGTGTCAATCAAAGTGCGTTTAAATAACCTCAAACGAACGTTGTCATAATCAAGTGAATTGGATAAGCATCACAAATGGAATGTCATGACATGATTTTATGGATCTTCTCCGAGTTTACCATCAAACTTAGGAATATATGATGGGATCTTGGTGCGTATGGATGGACAATGGGGTTGATGAAAAACAAGATCATTTGTCAACCTAGACAGATCGGGTAAGTTCAAAGTTTCAAAAAATGGCAATCTCGTATTGGAAAAGGAATTCTTGGAATGCAATGGATAGTTTTGGAATCCCCCTTGCTGTATGGAATGACCAACATTATCACTAGGAGTGAATGGATAAACTCCAGGTTCATTGCCCCTTAGTAATGCACCTCCACTGGTAGATGGGTCAATAGTCAAAGAGAAATTCCACTTGGTAGGAAAACCTACATTGGGGAAGTTTGAAGGACCAATAAGAGGTTGAGACATAACATGTCCCCCCCATATTCCAGCACTAGCAGGAATCTTGGTGTCAGTAGGTAAGTTCCAACTGGAAGGAAAAATCACTGTGGGGTTAACAGAACTTGGGATGAAGCCTGATGGTATGCTAGTCCCAACACTGGGAGAAGTAGTGTGTCCAAACACAAAGGATGGATTTGTTAATGTGGTATCAAGCATAGGCATTGTGGTGGGTGGAGCCGAGGACGAAAACAATGATGGGAGTTGGGAAGGAAAAATCATGAATGGATTACTAACCATGGGAGATATAGATGTTGACATGGAAGGAAAAATCATGAATGGATTACTAACCATGGGAGATATAGATGTTGACATGGGGGTGTTGGATACAAGGGTAGAAGGGATGTTAACTGTAGGTTCCCCTTGTGAATTGGAAACACATGGGGTGGACCTCACAGGCCTAGATGACATACCTATGCCCGACATTGTGTGGTAAGATTCAACTTCAACTTCTGATGCAAAAGAAGGTAAATTCCTAACTTGAAATAAGACAGGGTCACGAAGATCCTTCAAAGGTGGGTTGTAATGGAAGTTTTGACCTTCTTGGATATTTCAATTTCAGGTAGTGTGAAATGTTCTAAGTGTGGGAAATGTGCATGTGATGTAGAAGCTAAATGGGATTCAAACTCTGCAATGGTAGGTAACTCGATCAAAGGATTAAACCTTTGTCATTGGATTGGTGGACCCTCAACTCAGGAGAATCCCCACGTAACCGTCGTGAGCGGTGGATAGGGTGGTCAGCCACAATGACGAAAACAAAATCACCAATGAACAAACAACTCAACTTACGAACCAACTAGTCAGCAAACAACAAAGAGCGCTCACTACAAAAAGGCCTAAAGAGCACTCATGAAAAAAAAATCACCAATGAACAAACAACTCAACTTACGAACCAACTAGTTAGCAAACAACAAAGAGCACTCACTACAACACACAAACTTACCCTCCCTTCGAACTCGATTACTGGGGGTCTCAACCCCTAGTAGCTTTGATCTCCAAACAAGTATGGCTAGAGGGTGGAGAATCAGTTACCCATAACTACTCACAACATCGGGTAGTGGGCATAAGTACCCTCATGAAGACAGGTACCCCCCCAAAGGCCTACGAAGGAGTGTTATATGTCACCTAGGTATGATCCCTAAAGAAAGGCCCCTAAGGTTACCACTTCACAAGAAAATGACCAGGCATAATAGCCGCAAGTCAAGTTCAATTATGTGGGCAGGGAATGTGCAACATATGTCGAAAACCCGAATCCTGACCAAGAGGTGTCACCCTACGGACTTTCCAACTGACTAGGACCCAATACACATAATAACCCACCAATTAAACTAAGAGGGGACAATCTCTCAAGTGTACCTATCTTGACCTCGTGTTGGACTCTTATGTGAGAAGATATTTCCCAGCAAGCGTCTCTTGCTACTAATGGATTTTCTCTCCCTAGTGCAATTCTAGTTTAAATTTTGTGGCTCGGGGGATTTTACTCTCAACAACCTAATCCCAAGGACCTAGCCTACACTAATGTGTGTTTGCTATCTTAAGAAAAATGTCTAGTTATTTTTAATGAAGTAGTTTAAATTTTGTGGCTCGGGAGATTTTACTCTCAACAACCTAATCCCAAGGACCTAGCCTACACTAATGTGTGTTTGCTATCTTAAGAAAAATGTCTAGTTATTTTTAATGAAGCGTGTTACTTTTATGGGTTGTTTTTTCTCAAGGGGTAACAAAGCGCAACTTTGATGGTGTTATTAACTCTATAAAAACCATGCAAAACAACCAAGTTTTTTCCTTTTCATTGGATGAATGATATCTAGATAAAGGGAAGAGATTTCTTTCAAACACATGCAATGGAAATGAAATACAAATACACACCCAAAATGACCATAAATGCACAATTGCTTCACACTTCCAATGTTTCAAATGATGCAAATTTGCTTCTTTTTGGTTTTTTATTTTAGTTTCCTTATGTTTTTTGTTTTCTTTTGTTTTTATGATGGAAAAAAATCCAAACAATCAAGTCAATTGAATCACAACCAAGAAAATTGAACAATTAGAAACTACTTGTTGCTTGAACTCTTTTTTTCTTTGTTTTTTTTTACAAATGTCAAAAAAAGGGCAGCGAAACTTAGATGGATTTATGTAACTTTGTAAGCAAAAATTGTAGAAACAAATTATTGATCTGAATTCCTCTCGAAAAAATATGCGATTTAAAAAAAAATCACTGAATTTGGAGTCCGAGAGGAAAACATATCTCAATTTGAAAATATGCAATTTTCAGTTATTTCCACACGAATGGAAATATTGCAGAGAGGATATATTTGTACAGAATTATCATATTGAGACCAAACCAGTGCGATTGTATAGGGAATTTTCGAGGATTTGATTTGACATATTACATGGCATATTCCTGGTTAATAGCATGAATGCTACATCCATTACAAAACCGTCCTCAAAATCCCAGAAAAAATAAAGGTAAGGAAAGCCCAAATCTAAAATTAGATTTATATCTTAATCAAATCTAAGAGATCTAGCAGGGACCACTGCCCAGATACTCAAACAGAATAAAAATAAATGTAGGTTTTCCTTTAGACTTAAAAAAAACGGTAAATTCGAGGAAAATTTTGACAAGAATCTTTCTAGTGAAGTCATCAATTCTGTTATGGAGAAATCCCTCCTACAAATAGGTGAGACCTCCCTTGGGTGTGCCCAATACCCAAGACAGACAGTAGGGGTATAGATTGATAATTTCCTTCTAGATCCAACCCTTTCACTTTATGAAAACACTAGAAAAGAGAATGATTCAATTGTACCTTTTTTCTGACAGTTGTTTTTCTTATGATCCTGGATGGTGTAGTTCCTAGAGTTCCTTTGCTCCACCTTCTAAAAATATGTTGAGTTTATGAATAAAATGATAAATTGGGATTTCTTTACACATGAATACTCTAGGGATTTTAGATCCTCATATCCACTGGAAGAGAAAAATGAACTAGCAGTAAAATGGAAAGAGCATATGAGAGCTGAAAACCAGTGGATCTCTTTCTATGAATGGTTTAAAGCCCAAATATCAAAGCCATTTTCTCTAGAACCACAAGAACTCACTAAATCCATGAGCACTCTCCAACTTAATACAGTAGAGAGTGAAGAACAACTTGATATTTCTAAAGGAATTGTAGAATAACAAGTGTCAGAGATTCCCAAAAGAAGCCTAGAAAATCATAGATGGGAGTTAGCCAAAGGTGGAGATACTTTTACAATAACCTCCTTTCCTCCTTTAAAACCCGTCTTGTTAAGAAGAGAAGAAGAGAAGGAATATCCAGTAGTGGCATCCCCCTTCATTTAAACCAAGGGAGATAGAAAATAAATCCATCAGCAATTAAACTGGAATAGTGCAGCCATAAAAGGCCTAGTTTTGCAGATGCATAGTGGAAAACAGATGATTGATTCTCATCTGGAATATCTTAACAATATGTTAAAGCTATATCATAAGGAATCCAAGGATAGTTTGTTTAAAGGAAACCAAGTACTGGAGCTCACACTAGAATCACTAAATGAAATAAGAGTGTAAATAAATGGTCTAGAGAGTCCTAAAACTTCTCTCAGAGACCTAATGCATACTCATGATACAGATATAGAAAAGGAACTCACTCATGTCCTTGTATAGGTGCAAGAAGTTCACACTATCACTAGTAAGTCGCACAAGAAGGTAACAAGATTTAGCAGAAACAAAAACAAGGAAAATTAGACTCAACTAAATTACCTTATGAGTTCATAATCCAACAGGAGTTCCTCATGCTTCTACCCCTAGAGAAGCATGAGAAAAAACAAAGAAAAGAAATTTTGGTAGGATTGGAAGAAAACATTCCATACAAACCTAGAGTCATGACAGTCTAGACAAATTTGCAAAACCCTTCCATATTAGAAGTCAATGCAGCACATGAGAGAATTCTAAATCATATGGTCAGACCACCTGCACCTGACTTAGATGATGGGATGAATATAAACCAGATTTCATGGTCAACAAATCTTTTGTATGAGTGGAATGTAAATGGTTCAAGCTCTCAGCAAATTGAACATATGATAGATAGAATGTACATTTCATATAGAGCTTATGTTTCCAATGGAAAAGATGCAATTGTTTCCTGCAAAATGATAGTTTCTGATTTTATTGGTGCATTCCAAAAATGGTGGACCAGAACTATAACTATAGAAAAATGGAACGTATGGACATCATCAAAGCTAGACCCTGAAAAATCAAAAGAATCCAATCTGATAGGAAATCTCAGTGCAGAGATCTTAAGATACCGGGGAGGTACTCCTGAGAACCACAAACCTAAAAGCACTCAAATTATGCTCAACATGAAATGCAAGTCATTGAAAGATTATGAGCAGTTCCATAGAGATTGGATTATCAGGTGCCAGGATGTATAAGACATCGATAAGGAAGTATGGAAGGAGAAATACATCACTTCTCTTCCTAAAAACTTCCAGAAATTCTTCACTAGTGCCCTTAACATTGATACCTTAGAGGAATACTCTTAAGGAGAAATCCATGACATAGTCATCAGTTGTATTGCTGATATCTGTACCAAAATAGTTGCATCCAAAGCAACCAAAGAATATGTGCCAAGAACAGAAGGAGTGTGTAATCATTTTGGTATGCCATAACCTAGATATCCAAAAGAATTCAAGTATAAAAAGAAGCTCTTTCCTAAACAGAAAAGGAAGAAAAGAAAAAGTTGAAGTTCCTAAAATATTTTTTTCCTGACAGATACAAAGACTATAAAAGAAGAAAGCTGAGGAAAGGCCCAAGAAGAAAATATGGTAAGTGGTACTCTGATAGGAAAAGAAAACAAAATTATAAGTACCAACTAAATAAAGCTGAATATGGAGGTAAATCCAGATGGACATATCCTCCAAAACTCGTTTGCTACAAGTGTGGAGCGATGGGGCATTATGCAAACAAATGCCCAGTTAAGAAAGAAGGACAATCCTAAAGTATGAAACCAGAAGATAAGCCAAATCATGAAGATTATATAAAAAATTATAGATGTGCCATTTGTGACAGAAAGGTCCACAAAGAAACCAATTTCCCTTAAAGTAGAGCCTTTGGAGGTGCATATAATATGAATTATTCTTTTGAAGGAGATAGATTGTTTAATTTTTTCCAATACAAAAGATATGTTTGAAGTAGGAGATTCTAATAATAATACTGATTTTGAAGAACTACTCATGACGAAAAAAGGACACACTTTCCAGTGTCTGGATACCAACAACTGTGAATGTTCATTAGAAGAATAATCACTTTCCTCCTCTCTTGATGAAGAAGAAGATGAAAAACTTGCAACCAATGCGAAATAAATAATGAAGGAATCATTTTCCATTGCTTTCTTACTCAAGCAAAAGGAGAAAATTGATGATGAAGACACGATAAAGCAAAAGAAGAAACATAGTAAAAGCAACAGAAGCTCTATAAAATCAAGACATGCAGATTTTTCCCAAGTTTCTGCATAATGGGATTTATTTACTTTTTCTCTACCATCTTATGAGAGAAACATTTCTCCTATGCTTGAAACCTAAAAGAAAAGACCAATCACCCTGCAAGAGTTGGCAAAGGAGCATACTCATTTGAAGAAAGAAATCAAAGAGCTGAAGGACAAAATTACAAAGATAGAGATTGATAAAGAGACAAAGGTACAAAGTTCCTCCTCCTCTTCAGAAATCATTTTTCAGAAGAAGCAAAGTCAGAGCCTGAAAGGAAGGAAGATGAAGAAAGAACACCATATTAGAAGGTGACACTTGATGACATTGCATTCCGGGTAAATTCCATAGTTCACCAAAGATACACAGTAGTACTGACTGTAAATATTAAAGATGATTACTTCACTATCCCGGTCTTGATGGATTCATGATCAAGAGACACTTTCCTCAAACCTTTTCAACAATATAGAATGCATAAAGAATATAGATATAATCTAGTTAATTCCATAAATAACAAGATTCCATATTGCATACCATGGAAATAACACAATGAATATGGGGGAAACCATCAATATCTATATCAAAATGGAAACCAATACATCACCATGTTCTTACCTATATTAATGATGAAGGATATCCCTAACTCCTTGATCCCAACTCCTCCACACCTCAATCACAAAAGGTTGGGCTCTCTCTCAATGATGATCACACAAGGAAGAGGCCCTCTCTACAAATGGGCAACATTTACTCACCAATCTCCTCACAATTCACCAATGGTTCTAGAAAGTATATTTTTCCAATGGAGAAAATAATAAATTTTCTCAATAACTTAATAAATTATTATTATTATTGAATAATAATAAGTTATGAGAAAATAAAAATGTTTCAACAACTTAAAGTAGGTAAAGGTTCCTAGTGATCCCAAGGAGGTGGTAAATAATGGTATAACATAGATGAATTATGTGCAAGTGCTTTGGAGTATTTTGGCCTGAACCAATCAAAGGGCAGTTGTAGGTATATATCAATGCTCATATGATTGAGTGTGAATAGGTGTAGTTGTGTGTTGAAGTATGTGGTAGAACAAATCAAAGGAAACACTATAGTTGGTGTTATCACTCCAGGAAACTCCTCTAGGTTGCAGCTCGAGGATGCCTGGTAAATTAAATATTTTTATGGTTTTCTAAGTGGATCAAGTCAGGTGACCTATAAACCTCCCACTCTCAAGACATGCATGAAATTCAATCAGGGATAAGGCTTCTAATTACCACTGTTCAGAGGTTGACAATATGGTGCAGAGATGGAGAACTTATCATGCTGGCAGATCCATACATAAAACAGATATATATAAATGGCTAATCATGACAAGGAAAGCACTTATAATTAAAATCATAGCAATATGCTAATAGGGTGACAGATATCAAACATTAATTGACCTGAATCAAACCTAAATAACACATTCAAGCATAAGCACAGAATAGACAGAAAATAGAAGCTGAACATATGATAACAAAAGAGCTTATATTAGGTCATGAGTAAAATGAGAAGCTTGACAATAGTATTGGTCTACAAGTCCCCGAAGTCGAACCATTTCAATAAAATAAGTCTTAGGATTTATAGCCTTTACAAAAATACTCAGATCCTGAAAACTTGGATCTGATTTAATAAAAATAAACAAAATAATTGTTTTTTGCATAATTAGGTCATGAAATCCTAATTAACTATTAGTCTAGCTATCTGAAGAATTCGTTCATTGTTTGAACCTTTTGATAACTGAAGTAAGTATTGGCAATCACTGCCACTGGTCCTCTACTGGTTAAGTTACTGTTTCACTTTAACAATTAAGTATTGGTAACCTTTTCTACTGTTATGTCACAGTAAAACCGAAGCACACCTTCCTTGATGTTTTCTTTAGCGTCCATCTTTATACTTCGTCCTTGAGCCATCCATGTTCGCCCAAAACTGGTCCCGTGTGTCAAAATTTAATATTATGCCTCTGTCTGCTTTCGGTGGTTAAGATGCCAAAATATCAGAACCGTTAGCTGCTAAAAGCGGGGCTTTCGATGGCTAATGAACTGCCTCAGCGTCCGCCTAAGCCACCGAAGGCCCTGTTCTTCAAAAATTCTTAGGCTACCTCCAAAATTGTGCTTTATAGTCTATCTGCTTAGCTTTCTTCTTCAGCAGGCTCTAGGCCAGGAGGGTTAACAGCAGCCTGGCTTGCTTCTAGAGGCTGAAGGCTAACTGCAGCTTCAGCTAGGGTTTCCAATGTGAGGTGGTTGCTAGGGTTTAGGTTGGTCTCCTTCATCTGGAGTTTCTGAAGACTAATCATCCTATACAATCTTGTGTTATCCTTCAGGTATCTTTTATTTAGTCTCTTTAGGAAAATATACCTTTCTCTATGCTCTAGGTAAGATTTATGCAGTATCTTGTTCCTACTGGTCAATGGAGCATTATTCCTCTTTACCTCTCTAACCAAAACTTCCATCTCATATACTTGCCTCAGCAACTGATTTATCTTTTGAGTCTTGGGCTTGCTAGAGGAAGCCTTCTCTGCTTGTTCATCTTGCTCTTTTGGTGTAGGTGATGGTAGCTCTTGAATCTCTTCTACAACCTGCAAAGCTAGGTCTGCACCTTCTTCTTGTTCCTCTTCTGAATCTGAGTAGGGCAGGTTCAAAATGTTCTCACTGTGTGTTGCAACTTCTTGGCCCTTCTCACTGAAATCCAAGTTTCGTTTGACCTTCTTGGCTTTGGAATAGGAGGGAGGATGTTCTACTGCTATTGGGGATATAGCCCTTCTCTTTCTTTTCCCACTTCTTGGTGTGCTATACTTTTTGGTAGGAGACTTCCCCTTTTCTTCTGGCTACAGGCCTATTTCAAAACCATTCCAAAATAGGAAATAAAGCCATGCCATATTCCTCCTTTTTAGCAACTCTTGGATCAACAACTGGATAAGGCTATGATGAGACAATATTCCATCAATCTTGGTTGACTAGGCCTTCACCTGGTGTGCCATCTTTGCCAAACTCCTGTGTAGGTAAAAAGGCAAATTCAGTGAGCTTCTCCCTGTGAAGTGGTTCATCAACTTAAAATGGTAAATCATAGCTATGTTATATCTTCCTTCACATGTTATGTAGACCACAATGGCCTTCAGCAGTTGCTGCCACCTCTCTTCCATCCAGGAGGATGGTACACTTTTCTTCCACACCACCTCCCTATGCTCAGGCTTCAGGTAAGGTTTGAATTCTACATCTTTTGGTATGGTGGTTTTAAACCACTTCTCTCCTGTGCTAGGAAGTTCAGTTACTTTAGCAATTAGGGTTTCATCTATCAGGAATTCTTCTTTGCCTATGACTGTGATGGATCCATCGAAGGAGAGGGAAAATGCCTCAGCCACCTGCTGGTGTGAACCTTGAATCTTCTCACAAAACCTATAGCAGCCAGCATATTTGAACAATTGACAGACCTCTGGATGTGCCTCCAGGTAACTGATGTCTCCCAACTCCTGCCTGAGAGCAGGTCCTCCCTTCTTCATCTTGTTGAATGCCACTCCTGGGTACCTGCAACAAATAAATTCAAGTTCTGTAGGATAGTGTTTTAGCAGGCTGCTTATCAGAGAAGACTTTCTGGTGGAGATAAATGCTGAGGTCGAGGGTGGAATGTATTGGAGATTTGGCATTGATTATGAGGGCTTTCAACTTTATGATGGATGCTTAGGTCAGAGGCTGATGGCTCTTGTTTGATCTTTTCGAGACCCCTGCCTAGCAATTATGGTAAAATCAATCCCCGGATACTCATTGGCCTTTTCTGCAGTTCGGTGGACAGATGGAGGGAGAAGGAGGGTTTCATCACATCAGTCATTATCAGTTTCAAATAATGACCTCATTACTCATTTCCTCACGCAGTTACGCAGCCTCCTATCCTTTCGGTGGTTTATCACGCCCTTTACTGATCGTTATCTTGCTGACGAGGTTTGATTTGATAGATTTCTAACCCTTTCTCTCTTTTACCTTTTTGATGGTTAACAGCCTTCAGGAATTTGTCTGCAAGACGCCGAAAAGATGGCTTTCAGTGGCTAATGAAATGATAATCCTTTCGCCCAAGCCACCGAAACCGTTTTCCCAATGTCGCGGTGAAACTCAGCTTTCGGCGAATAGTGGTCTCCCTGAAAATCCCTTTTAACTGCCGAAAAACCGTCCTTTCGGTGGCTAATGAAATGTCAGAGCTTTCGCTTAAGCCACCGAAAGCGCTTTTTCCCCAACGCCTTTTTGCCTGCTTTCGGCGGTTAACGCCCTTATTGAACTGTTTACTAAGTTGCTGAAAGCATCACTTTTCGGTGGCTAATGAGATGTCTGAAGTCTCTCCTAAGCCACTGAAAGCGCCTTTACCATTTACTCGCTCGGGCCCGCTTTTTGTGGTTTACCTTTATTCTGCGTTAAACTGATAGCTGCCGAAACAAAGCCTTTCGGTGGCTAATGAGCTATTAAGAACCCCGCCTAAGCCACTGAAAGTTAAAACTTCCAATTTCTTCAACCATAGCACAAACATAGACCTTCAATTTGTTAGTCATCTTCAAATCTTTCATGACATGACTCGAATTCTTCATACTATCAAAATAAATTTATTTTGGGAGATAACATCTGGCTCCTACTTGGGGATGGGAACCTTCTTGTGAGGTCCCAAGAACCCCAGACCAAAATGCCTTTCCCTGAAAACAACTAAAAACTTAACACTATCATTTATTGTTCCATTGGGCATGGAGTTTATTCTGTAAGCAAAAACAACCTACTAACTACTAATTTACAATAACAAGGCCTCAGATCCTCAAATAAAGTAAAGTTTCAGAAAACGCCCATCCACTGGGCCATCAAACACTCCTTCCCCTTCCAAATTCTGCAATATGAAGGTGTTATTCTTCTGTACCCGAGCTATCACAAAAGGGCCAATCCACAAAGAGTCAAACTTTCCATGTTTGCCCTTGTCCTGTCTGACAGCCTCCCACTTGAAGACCCAATCTCCAACCTGAAAGTTGTTTACTTTTGTTCTTTTTTCAAACATGACCTTTATCCTCTGTTGATGGGCTTCTGATTTTCCTATCACTTGTTCACTGACTTGGTGCAACTCCACCAAATCCATCATCCTCCTCGCCATATCATTTGGTTCATCTTCCTCTTCTTGAAAGAATTTTGCCACTTGCAGAATGAGCTGAATGGGAAAAATGGCCTCAATACCGTAAACTAATTTGAATGGAGAAGTACCTATATATATTTTGTTTGTTACCCTATCATCCCATAAAGCAAACTTTAGCTTAGAATCACATCTTTTCTGATTTGTCTCCAATAGTTTTTTGATGATCCTGACTAGGCTTTTGTTGGATGAATCAGCCAGGCCATTGCCTTGAGGATAATAATATGTGGAATGCACCAGCTGAATGCCCATTGACTCACACATTCTAACCAATGCCCCGGTTTTGAAAGCTGGTGCATTATCAGTCACTAATCTTACTGGGCAGCCAAACCTGCTAAAGATATTCTCATATAAAAACTTCATGATGACCTGGTGAGTGGCATTCCTGGTGGGTGCTGCCTCTATCCATTTGGTAAAGTAGTCTGTGGCTACTAGGATCCATTTATGCTGCCCACTGGAAGATGGATTTATTTTTCCTATGAAATCCATACCCCATTGCTGGAAAGGCCCATTCACTACAATAGGCCTAAGGGGCAAGGATTTGAGCTGCTACTTCCCTATAAATCTTTGGCACTGGTCACAAGCCCTTACAAAAGTACATACATCAACAAAAAGGACTGGCCAATAGTACCCTGCCCTCAAGATCTTATGGGTTGTGGTCTTCCAATAATGATGGCCCCCACATGTGCTAGAATGAAAGTGATGCATGACCTGATCTGATTCTTCTTTATCTAGACATCTCAACAAAACCCAAGACAGATCTTTCCAGTACAGTAGTTTATCAACTATGCAGAATTTAACAGATTTTAATTTAAGAGCTCGTGCTTGATTAGGAGTGAGACCAGGAGGAACTTCTAATTTTTGCAGAAAATGAATAATACCTGAGTACCAATCACATGAAGACAGGTTTTCAGCCACTATTTGAATGTCATTCTGATCTTGAACTCCCTCTGTTGCTGCTACAGTTTGCAATTTTGCTGAATTGACACAAGCGAAGTTTACCCCATTAGTTCATAGTTTTCTTTAGCAATGAGTTTGGCCAGACCTAGTCCTTTTACTAGCTTAGTGGGATTTACCTCTATATCAAACTCAATGAGCTTGGCAATCCACTTAGCTCTCTTTCCATCAATGTCAGGCTGAGTCAAAACATCCTTTACAGCAACTGAAGGGACATATGCAATAAATTTTGCATGGAGAATGTAAATCCTGAAGGTCTTCAATGACTTGATGAGAGCATAAGCTTGTTTCTCAATTGGATCATACTTCAGCTCAGCATCTCTCAATGTTTTGCTGAAGAATGCAATTGGATGATCGAGACCCTCATCATCTTTCTGTAACAACACAACTTCCACTGTGTCATATGATGCAAAGGAGAAAATATAAAAACTCTTGGTATAGTCCGGACTAATCAGGGTTGGGGCCTCCATGATAGCCTTCTTGATGTCTTCGAAAGAGCTTCTTGCCTAGTCAGTCCATTTTATTTCTGCATCCTTTTTCAGCATGGTTGTTATGTGCTTTACCAACTCAGAAAAATTAGGGATGAAGCTCCTGACAAAGTTTATCTTACCCAAAAAGGACTGAATATCCCTTTTTGACCTCGGTATGGACAGCTTCTGGATTGCTTCCACTCTTCCTGGATCAATCTTTACACCTTCAGTTGAGACTATGTGACCTAGGAGTTTCCCCTCACTGAGTGCAGACTGGGACTTCTTAGGATTGAGAGATATTCCAAACCTCCAGCACTTTAGAAATACCCTCCTCAAATGCTGCAAATGGTCATGATGGCTGTGAGAGTAAACACTTAGGTCATCCAAGTATATAAGCACAAATTTATCTTTCAACCCTACAAAAGCTAGGTCCATGGCTCTCTGAAAAGTAGCCCCAGGATTCATCAGCCCAAATGGCATTTTAGCATACATGAAAGTGCCCCGAGGGGTGGTAAAAGCAGTGTTCTCTTGGTCATCAGGGTGCACAGCAACTTGGTTGTATCCAGAGAAGCCATCCAGGAATGACATGACACTAGCCCCTGAGACTCTTTGCAACATGTGTTCCATCTTGTGCAGTGGATAGTTGTCTTTTTTGGAACATTTGTTCAAGTTTCTAAAATCCACACACAACCTGATTTCCCCATTTTTCTTCCTTACCACCACTGGGTTTGCAATCCACTTGGAATACCTGAGGGGGATTATGATTTTGGATTTGACAAGCTTATGGATTTCTTTTTCAATTACAGGTAGTAGGAGAGGACTGATGGATCTCAGCTTCTGCTTGAAAGGGATGGTGTCCTTCTCCAAAGGAATCTTGTGCTGGATGATATAGGTGTCATAGGTTTTTAGGTCATTGTACTCCCAGGAAAAGATATTAGCAAATTCTTTTATCAGGCTGCAAAATTTGGACCTTTGATCAACAGTCAACTCAATGGACAGATTTATCAGTTTTGGAAGGCTTTGGCTACTTATGTTTTTCTCTTGGACAGCAGGGTCTTGCTCCTTTTTGGCAGGCTTGAAAGGGATGTCATTATGATCAAAAAGCTCTTCCAGAGGTACTAGACCCCGAGGTATATAATTGCTGGGTAATTGGACAATGTTCTGATCAGCTACTTTATCTTTCAACTTGAGCTGTTGGGATTCCTCCATGTTTAGGTTTTCCTGATCTATATGTATATCAGATAATTCATCTACTTGCTGAAGGAATTTACTAAGCTCATCATCATTCTCAAACACCTTCCAAAATTTGACATTATCTGGCAGGGAAGGTCTGTACTTGACCTGAACATCATAGCTGAGCTTAGGAGGTAAAGGAGGAACAAACATACTTGCAAAGACAGCCAGGGAATCAGCTAGGTGATTCAAAGACCTAGGTATATATGACAGTTCAAAAAACATAAAGGAGTCTACAGTTTCCATACCTCGTCCCTGTAAGCCTTCAGCTTGACATTTTTTGGTTGAAAAGTGTTGTTGACCTGCTGTATAATAAGGTCTGCATCTCCAAAGATTCTCATGCACATGATCCCCATCTCCTTGGAAGCTTTAACTCCTAGCAGCAAGGCTTCATATTTTGCTATATTGTTAGTGGTTTTAAATTCAAGCTTATAAGACAGATGAATATTCTCTTTGGATGGAGAGATCAATACTACACCTACACCTGCTGAGCTTTGAGTGTTAGCCCCATCAAAATATATGTTCCAGACTGTTGTGGTCATTTCTTCGGGTTGTTGACAGGTGGGCTTGGTAAGCTGGACTGGTGTTTGCTGAGAATCATCTATTTGCAGAATGCATGATCCAAAATCAGTGTCTATTGCATAGATGGGGTGGTTCACTGAATTCCTTTCATTGCTTATGATGTAGGCAAGCTGATTTTCTTTGTAAAGCCTCTTGGTCTCCCCTCCAAACATGGGGATTGTGGCATATGTGAGGTCCATCTAAAGGGTACCCCTTAGCCTTTTACTCCATGATCAAGACAGCAAGAGACCAAATTTGGGAGGGATATCAGCCACTACAATGTCCATCATGATGCTTTTTGAAGGTAGCTGAGATAAGTTTACAACAAGGTCTTTGATGAGGCCCAAGCACTTGACCTTTCTAGAGTCAAAGGAGAACAAATCATGGTAGGGATTTGTAATGCTAAGACCAAGCTCATCCATCACAACTTTTGGCATTAGGTTATGGGAAGCTCCTGAGTCCAGTAGACAGTTATGAAGGACTTTATCATGGATATTCAAGGATATGTAGAAAGGTGGGCATGAATCCTTTAGGTCTTCGATCATAAGGCCTAGGGTTACAATAGGTTTGTCATCTTGCAGATTTACAAAGTCAGTATCAATATGTACCTTTGGCTGAAGAGAATTCAATATGGAAGATTTGAATGCATCATTATTCATTAGCTCAATTAATGGGAAAGGGATCTTCAATTTCTAAATCTCTGACTCAAGGTTGAAAGAATAATGCAGTCTATCAGGAAACCTTACCTCATGTACTGGAGCTTTGAGTTGGACATGGTCAAGGCTTGATGAAGGTGCTAGTTTTTGCGATGGTTTGGAAATGACAACCATTTTCTTTGGTAAAACAGTAGCCTTTTTAGCTGGTGCAACAGGTTGTTTGATAGGAACAACATTCTTCTTAAGAGGAGCAACCAGCCTGGACCTCAGATTATACCCCCCTTGACCATCAGCCTGATATACTGCTTCTTCACTGATCTGCTCATCAATTAGGGCTTCCTCATATTCTTCCCGTGTTAGAAAAGAATAGTCAACTTCATCTTCCATGCAATGGATATGTTCTTCAGCCTTTCCTTCTTCCTCAATGAATTATGACTCTTCTTCTAGTACAACATTCTGAAAAGGAGCCCTACTTCTCTGATCTTTCCCTTGATTCCTTTCCCTTCTGAGGATCTGAATTGGGGGGTTTCCTCTTCTATAAGGGAAAAAATTAGGGTTTTGAGGAACAAAATCACTTGTCCCTTTACCCCTCACAGGTATCTGTCATCGGTCCTTTAGCTTAGACATTTCAGCAGTCAGGTTATCTAATAGTTTGGTCATTTTGTCAATCTTGTTCTCTGATGAAGAAGCCCCAATAGGGTCTGCTGGCTGCTTCTTCCTGACTATCTTTCCTTTGACCTTCTGAGATGCCACAATGTTAGATTCTACCTCTAGGGTAGCATCCTGCATGAGTGATAAGGAGGCGGACCTCCTTTCTCTAAGAAGCAGGAAGAAATCTGAGTCAAAGGCATTTGCATAAGTTATCCTAGCTGAGGTATCAATGGGCTTGATTTTAGTGGGGATCTTGCTGTACATATTGTTGAACCTCTTGGTGAAGTTGGAGACAGACTCCCCATTCTCTCTTTTCAAGTTGTTGAACTCTATGATATAATAGAGGTGGTCTCTCCTCTCTCCCTAATGTTTTAGAAAGATGTCATCTAGGGCTTCAATACCTGCTACTGATCCAGCAGGCAATTCTTTGAACCATTTCCTAGCCTGACCATCTAGGCTTTGTACAAAAACCCTAGTCCACACATCTTCCTGTTCTATATTAATGTTCTCAGCATAACTGTAAAATGCCTCTAGATGTTCTTCAGGTGTGAAATCTCCCTCTCCTGTGAACTTAGAAATGTACTTGAGGTAGTCTCCAAAGGGCATGGCCAAGAGAGGGTTAGGAAAATTTAAGGGGGCATACCTAACTACCAGGATCCTTTCCATTTTGGTCAATTGAGGGGCAGCCATATTGGAAATGGATATGGAAAGGGTGGAGGAAGGTAGTACTGATGTAGGTAGTAGCTGAGAAGGTGGTGGTGGTAAACTTATCCCAGTGGAGTCACTAGGGATTGGATCTTCACAAGAAGTAGTGCTTGAAAATGCGCAAACCCTAAAATTTTCTAATGTATTTATAAATTCCTGAGAATTAAGTGTTTCAGCAGAAGAAATGATAGCAGAAATATTTCTTGAAATACCTGATGTAGCTTCATTTGCAGCACTGCTGGTCTGCCTTAGTGAAGCCCTAGCTCTTCTTAGAATCTCTTCTGGATCTGAAACTGGTGTTGTTGGTGGCCCTTGAGGGTTTTCTCTGGTACTTTGTCTTCTTGAAGCCACCTTATTTCAATGGAGTTGCCAGATAGATGATTATAACCAGAATAGTGTCCAATATTTTTTTATCATCAAAGCATGGATCCAGGGAAGATGAGCTTCAGTCTCCTCTCCTCGGCAACAGCGCCAATTTGTTATCACTCCAGGAAACTCCTTTAGGTTGTAGCTCGAGGATGCTTGGCAACTTAAATATTTTTATGGTTTTCTAAGTGGATCAAGTTAGGTGACCTATAAACCTCCCACTCTCAAGACATGCATGAAACTCAACCAAGGATAAGGCTTCTAATTACCACTGTTCAGAGGTTGACAATATGGTGAAGAGATGGAGAACCTATCATGCTGGAAGATCCAAGTTTCTTTTGACCTTCTTGGCTTTGGAAGAGGAGGGAGGTTGTTCTGCTGCTGCTGGGGATATAGCCCTTCTCTTTCTTTTCCCACTTCTTGGTGTGCTAGACTTTTTGGCAGGAGACTTCCCCTTTTCTTCTGGCTGCAGGCCTATTTCAAAACCATTCCAAAATAGGAAAGAAGGACATGCCATATTCCTCCTTTTCAACAACTCTTGGATCGGCAGCTAGATAAGGCCATGATGAGACAGTCTGCCGGCAATCTTGGTTGGCTGGGCCTTCACCTGGTGTGCCATCTTTGCCAAACTCCTGTGTAAGTAAAAAGGCAAATTCAGTGGGCTTCTCCCTGTGAAGTGGTTCATCAACTTAAAATGGTAAATCATAGCTCTGTTATATCTCCCTTCACATGTTATGTAGACCACAATGGCCTTCAGCAATTGTTGCCACCTCTCTTCCAGCCATGAGGATGGTATGCTTTTCTTCCACACCACCTCCCTATGCTCAGGCTTCAGGTAAGATATGAATTCTACATCTTTTGGTATGGTGGTTTTAAACTACTTCTCTCCTGTGCTAGGAAGTTCAGTTACTTCAATAATTAGGGTTTCATCTATCATGAATTCTTCTTTGCCTATGACTGCCTTAGAGCCATCGAAGGAGAGGGAAAATGCCTCATCCACCTGCTGGTGTGAACCTTGAATCTTCTCACAAAACCTATAGCAGCCATCATCTTTGAACAATTTACAGACCTCTAAATGTGCCTTCAAGTAACTGATGTCTCCCAACTCCTGCCTGAGAGCAGGTCCTCCCTTCTTCATCTTGTTGAATGCCACTCCTGGGTACCTGCAATAAATAAATTCAAGTTCTGTAGGATAGTGTTTTAGCAGGATGCTTATCAGAGAAGATTTTTTGGTGGAGAGAAATGTTGAGGTCGAGGGTGGAATGTACTGGATATTTGGCACTGATTATGAGGGCTTTCAACTTCATGATGGATGCTTAGGTCAGAGGGTGATGGTTCTTGTTTGATCTTTTCGAGACCCCTGCCCAGCAATTATGGTAAAATCAATCCTCGGATACTCATTGGTCTTTTTTGCAGTTCGGTGGACAGATGGAGGGAGAAGGAGGTTTTCATCACATCAGTCATTATCAGTTTCAAATAACTACCTCATTACTCATTTCCTCACGTAGTTATGCAACCTCCGGTCCTTTTGGTGGTTTATCACGCCCTTTACTGATCGTTATCTTGCTGACAGGGTTTGATTTGATAGATTTCTAACTGTTTCCCTCTTTTACCTTTTCGATGGTTAACAACCTTCGGGAATTTGCCTGCAAGCCACCGAAAAGATGGCTTTCGGTGGCTAATGAAATGGTAATCCTTTCGCCCAAGCCACCGAAACCGTTTTACCAATGTCAAGGTGAAACTCAGCTTTCGACGGATAGTGTTCTTCCCGAAAATCTCTTTTAACCGCCGAAAACCCGTCCTTTCGATGGCTAATGAAATGTCAGAGCTTTCGCCTAAGCCACCGAAAGCGCTTTTTCCCCAACGCCTTTTTGCTTGCTTTCAGAGGTTAACGCCCTTCTTAAACTGTTTACTAAGTTGTCGAAAGCATCACTTTTCGGTGGCTAATGAGATGTCTGAAGTGTCGCCTAAGCAACCGAAAGCGCCTTTACCATTTACTCGCTCGGGCCCGCTTTCGGTGGTTTACCTTTATCCTGCGTTAAACTGTTAGCTGTCGAAACAAAGCCTTTCGGTGGCTAATGAGCTATTAAGAACCCTGCCTAAGCCACCGAAAGCTAAAACTTCCAATTTCTTCAACCATAGCACAAACAGAGACCTTCAATTTGTTAGTCATCTTCAAATCTTTCATGACATGACTTGAATTCTTCATACTATCAAAATAAATTTATTTTGGGAGATAACAGTTGGTATTCTCTTTGATTTGTACAAAGCATACGATGCAATATTGGGTCATTGCATATGGTTACACATTACACAAACAAAGAAACTATAAACTTGTATTTTATTAAGATCACGACTTGATTTCTATTTGACATGGCAATTAATCATCCCAATGAACAAAGAAAAGGGGATACAATGCCATTTTTGAGTTGTTACTTGTGATTTACGGATTGCAAGCATTTAGTTCAATCCAAAAATCAAGCACATTAGTAATCATGTTGTGGATATTAATCAATGTTCCAAGAAAATCAATCAAAGTGTTATGTTACAAATCAATGACTCAAACAATAGAGATTAGTGGATAAAGAATTTGATTGGGTGATTAGGATCATGGTTACTGCTCTTCAACAACCAAGTGAATTACTAGTTATGGGAAGGGCATATGGTCTCGTAGAAAGGTAATACATATAGGAAGACTCCCGAACAAAAGAATAAATGAAAACCTCAATTGCATAGCGATTAAACACAACACACAAAGAGATTACCTTGGAGAAAACATCACTTAGTCTTTATTTCGCAACAATTGCAAAATTGTAACATTGGTTTTATGGAATATCACAAATTACATTCCTTATTCAATGATGTGCAAGAGTTCATAAGCAAAGTTGTATTTCTAGGAGTGGCTAGAAGGCTAGGCGTCCCCATTTGTTCAACTCTCCATGGGAAACACTCTTCCTCTCCTTTTGTTTTTTCTAGCAGCATTCCAATTCGCAATTCCTTTTTATTTTTCTTTATTTTTTATTTTTAAAATTTTAATGCTTGCATTGGTAGAGTAATACTTTGGAGGGTGAGTGATCATTGATTGAACCAGCCTGGGCCCTTCATGCTATCAACCACATCCTTTGATATCATCATCAACTTCTTTACCATAATCAATCTTCTCATTTCATTGAGTGCCTTGCATTGTGCTAATCCATTAAACCATTCAATATTTGTTATGGATCTGTTTTGGATCAGATGTTATGAAGATAGGTTTGGGGATATATATCACTTATTATGGAATCCTTAGCATTGATTAGTTTGGAGAGACATCATCTTGTTGACTCTAATTAAATTCCTTTTCTTGGCTAGCGTGGGATAGTGTGAAAAGGAAATAGACCTATATAAAAAATCAAACTTCTTATATAGCTCCTAACGTGATGTATATTATTCCCTCTATTTTATGCCCATTGAGAAATATAAATTCGTCAAGATAGTTTTCTTAAAATTATAATACTAACAATTTAAAGAAAAACAAATAAATAAATCCTTGTGGAAGCTCATGTGTGGATAATGGATCTTTCTAATGTAACTTGTTTATTGTACCTAACCCTTAGTCTAGAAGTTGATGTGAACACTTTAAGCTACTTTTCCTGATTTGCTTATAAGACTTAATTTCAATAATTATATTTTACTCTATTGACAACATTACTCAATTTCAATATCGGCGAGATGTAGAACAGCTGGTGGCGGGGTACGGTTAAGACGCCCCTTAAGCTGGAAGGTCACCGGTTCTAATCCCGTCGGATACCTAAAATCCAACCATGTTAAGGGTTGGTGCGGTCCAGGCTGGGTGCAATCCCCGGGTGATTTTGACGGCTTAGATGCCCCTGGTTCGTGGCCACTCAGCCAATGGAAACCCTGCTAGTTAGGGGGGTTCCACCACTTTGCCAACAACAAAAAACATGACTCAATTTCAATAATTATATTGTACTCTATTGACAACATTAATCAATTCTAGTCATGCTTAAATGGCTCCATTCTCAATCATTATATTTTAATCTTGTACATTTTTATTTTTAAAGAGGAAGAAGTGTTGCACAAATTTCAAAGTGATTTATGGCTTTAAAATTAATGTATATTTGATGACTGCATATTAATCATGTCTTGTAGGCCAATTATTTGTATGTTATAACCTAGGTAATCCAGAGATTAGAAAGGACTCCACTCATTTCAGTAAAGAATACTACCCAATCAAAATTGTCTTTTATTTCACAATTAGTCTACATTAATAGGGAAATGGGTGAAATATAAGATCTTTTTTTGGCTGCATGCATAATTAGTAGAGAGGGAAATAAGGAAAATTGTGAATGCACTATACCTATATCCTTAAGTTATTAACAACATAACATGATATGCAACAATTTTTGGAACATTAGTAAATGGATTATGTTTAAATCCCACTTTTGTTTCATATTTTCACTACCTCTATACTCAGGTTATTAACAAGATAACATGATATGCACCAATTTTGGAACAATAATAAATCGATTATATTTTCATGCTACTTTTGTTTTATATTTTTAATAGTATTTTCTTAACTAAACTTGACTTGGGATATTATTAATTTTTTTATGAATGCACTATTTTTTCATGCTACTTTTGTTTTATATTTTCAATAGTATTTTCTTAACTTAACTTGACTTGGGATTATTAATTATTTGTTGTGTCTTTTGTGTATTGTACATTCACATTTATTACATTTTAGAATGAAAAAGACCAAATGTTTTACAATTTTGATTTTTTTCCAATTTGTCATGATTGTTGGAATCATTGTGTTAAATGCATAAATGAATTCAGCATCCTCAAATACCCCTCTTGGAAATTAATTTTTCCACATTAGCAATTGATATTTGCAATTATGTCAATCCAAAATGATTCTTACTAGATTTTTACAAACAATATGGATGATTTCCTTTCCTTTTAATTTGAGTGATTGAAAAAAAGACAATTCATATAACATTTAACTTGTAACTTTTTTAATGGCCATGTACTTCCATATTTGGAGCATAAAAGATGAACAAGGAAAATTTATATTAAAACAAATTTTACACTATTGTACACGATTGATTCATTCCCCCCATTTAGAAGAAAAGAGTTGAAGACTAAAAGGAAATCAGTACAATTAGATGATCATCGTCACATCTCAACATAAGTAACATGTAAGATAGATGTATTATCTTTCTCTCTTGTTCATCATTGCATTATACTCCAGCATTGCATTGCATTGCAATTTTTTAATACACTTCACGAAATGCAATGTAATATTATTTGATATGTGGCCTACTTTAGAGATGGACTTGAATGCTTAAATTTAAGTCAAATTATAGGAATTTTGACTTTTTCAAGTTGTCGTCATGAACCCTAATTTTGTTGCAACGTGTACTAGTATGTTCAATCTAACAAAAATTATCAACTAAGAGAACATAAAATAACTATAAATAAAATCTTATTAATAAAATGCAATGGACTCTCGGTATTTTTCCTTAAACATAAAAGTAGGGTGTTTGAACTTTTTACCTAGAATATTTGTATTCCTAAGTTGCACCCCTTAGTAGTTGTTACATGTGCAACTTTCCTACTTTAACATGGTAGTAATTTTCCATATACTTGGGGTCAAAATACCCAATCCTACAAGTTGATCAAGTATGTAAAGTAAATTTCTTGTTTAATTTTCACCATGTAGAGGAAAACACAAATGAACACAGTTGTAATTGCAAATGTGTAGATCATTACCAAATGACTCAACAAAAGTACTCAAGTTCATTTTTGCTTGAAGATATATATATATATATATATAAGTTATAGGCAACATTTTTGGGTTTTCAAAGTACACAAAATGCAAATTTAGACATATTCTAGCCTTGATAGCCAAATTTGTCCATTGCCTCTATCCAAGATACTTAAAAGTCATTTTCGATGGGGACTCTTTATAATTACTCCCTATATCCTTATAGACCCAAAATCATTTGGTTTGACAATTGTTTTTTCTTTTATAAGAATATTATTCGAAGCTAAACATTTGAGGTTTGAAGGAAAATATATATATTTGAATAATATCGTTGCATGTTGTTCTTTATTTTTTTTTAAAGCTTCCTTTAAACTATGTTATGAAAACAAAATGACAAAGAACTATGTAAAGAAAAATATGGGTTCCAACCACAACCTCCACAAACTCATGAAAATATCACAATTGAGACAATACCCCATAGATTTCCCACAAAGTGTGCAAAGGACATACACTCCTAGGGATACATTAAGCAAAAAATTAGCCAAAAACCTAGCCCCAAGCCACACAAGAGAAACATAACTACCATAAAATGAAAACAAAAGCTCAAGCTAGGCTACATATATGTCCATCACGAGATACAACTATCGTCATAGGTCGATACCAAGCACTATGAATATATCCAACTAATGGGAGACCCTAGCAAATAAACTTATTCTTTAGTGATTGAATCCGACCTCAAATTAATTGCACACACATTACTCAAGGATGAATGTTGCAATAACCCTAATAGGGCAAGATTCGAGCACATGAGGTACAAAACAAATAATAACCACTACCATGAGCATAAACCAAAAAACTTGTCATCGCCATATACACAAATTCGACACCAAGAAGCAAAAACATGAACATAGAAAACATATTTGCTATAAGTGGCTAGAAATGAGTAACAAAACAAGTTACAAGGTCCTCCATCATTCGAAAACCACAAAACCTTGATTAGAAACAAGTAACACCCAAGCGATCTTCCATATATGGCATCAAGCCACTTTGCTCCTCGTGTGTGCCATATCATGCAACCTCAAACATTCATAGGGAAAACCCCAACAAGGGTATCATGTAGAACCATGTGGGGAAAGAGGGAGCTACTGCCATTTTCCCCCTATCATTCTACATCTCTGTTAATCTCTCAAAATATTTTAGAGAAAATATTAATTTGTTGTTATACTTTTTTTTAAATATATATTTTCATTGATTACTTGGGCGTTGTTGCGTTGTATTCCATTTTGAATCTCACATTTTTTCATTATCTTCCACTATTTTACATTTTCTCCTGTAATGTTTTGTTGATTATGCCCCACTTTCATCTTCTACCTTTTATGAGGAATCTAACCTTGACATTTTAGTCTAATTTCTTTCTTTCCTTCAATAATATTTCCTTCTTCTCAATATTTTTATGCTTAGTACCTTTCTTTCATCCAAGTGTACTCATAGTAACACCAATTGTGGATGTGGATTGGAGTCAACAAAAAAATTTGATGCAAGTGTGGCAGCTATCTCAAAATTAAGAATCTATGAATCAACACCTAACTCTATTTTTTTGTAAATATATATTTACATTGGAAAAACTAAGATTTTTTTTAAACTTAAGGAGTTAGAGATTTCATTGTTCAAATAGTGATAGCCTCATACATCATAGTTCAACTTCATAAAATGTACAATATACATCAATGATCATTCATAAATTGTTTGTTTGTCTTTAGATTTCATATATTCATATTTTGGATTAATATCTATCATTCATATATAAACAAAATTGTGAATTGCAAATTCTAGTTTCTATTGTTTATTTAAGGCTAATGTAAATTTATGCTTTGAAATCAATTTTTTATACATAACATAAAATTTATTTATTTATTATGTACATATTTCCTACGTAAACAAACTTTTGGTTTGAAATCAAATCTCATGTTTTCATTTTTTTTAAATCATAGTTTCTATAAAATGAAAATTCAAATATCGCTCAAAATTGGAAGGTACATTATCATATATTCATAATCAATTATTTGTTTATTGGGGTCCAGATATTAATATCTAATCTATCAAAATGTTAATGATAAAGTTCAAATTACTAAAACATAGCATAATTGGAAAGCTCCATGAGTCCAAAGTAAAAAATCTAGAAATATGAAGATCTAAAAAGTGAGACTAATTTGACTGATAGTCTTTGCCATCCACATCCTCCGTTGGGACAACAACTAATTCCTTTGAGTAATGATATGAAGCATATGAGTAGAAGATGCACCATGCCACTCACCAATAACATAAGTATAAGAATCTCTAATTACTAAGCTAGAGCTAGGAATGGACATGTCATCTAGATCTCAAGAAAAAAAGGATATCAAAAGAATTTCCCAAAGGGATCCTACCCAGAAGAATTTAGGGGCATCCGAATTTGCATATTTGTGATTCACATCCCATAGCTTTGATAGATCCTCTTTATATTCCACTTTCAATCGAGAGATGAGGCAAAATATTTAAGTGAATGTACATAACGACTTCCATGTTTGATGATTGTATTTTGTTTTGCTTGACGGAAAGAAAGAACCCATGAGTACGCTAGTGTCTCACTAGTGTTAAAACATTGCAAACATGTGAAATAACTCTAGATGCAAGGGTTTGTAATATGTTTTTGAATTCCATAACAACAACCATGCAAGAAGCTTCATAATGCTCATATCAATGAGTGCATTTATATTTCCAAAAGCACCACTTCTTCTAATGAAAGAAGTAAATTTGTTCTTTTGCTCCAAAAGCTTTATCAGATCAAGGAAAATGTTCTAAAACATTACTTATAACAAAAGTATTAAGTTTGGGTCCCTCCTCTTACCTGAAAAAATTATCCAAGTACACCGCATCACAATGCTTTGCATTTAAGGCATATGTTAAAGAATGCAAATCACTACTACAATTTAGACTTTTAATGACGGCCATTTTCCATCATTAAAACTAGAACTAAGGAAAGTTTGAGACATGTTTGATAAATAAGTGGTTGTCGTTAATAAGAAAAAAATTGCATTAAAATTAGAACTAAGAGAAGTTTGAGACATGTTTGATGAGTAAGTGGGCGTCGTTAAGAACAAGAAAAAACCACTTTAAAATGGTTTCCAAAATGTTTCAAAAAAACTTGTAGCAGAACAATGTTGAGTACGGGTTTTTTATTTTGATAATGGTTGTTTAGAACCATTAAGGAAAGTACTAATGATAGCTAAGAACCATCTTTTAATCTAGGGTCATTGTAACTTTAGTAGTGACTATTATTGAAAAATCATCACAAACAATTAGACTTTAGTAATGCTTTTTTAGAACCATTCCCAAAATTGATTAGGACAATTTCAATAATTAAATTCATATTTATTAACGATAATCATATAATTTCCATTAATAACATTAGTTTTAGTTTTGAAATTAAATAAAATCATATTGTCCATTTAACCAAGCTTACACTCGTTAAGCTCTATATCCTAAATAGTATGAAAAATCATTGCAAATAAAATTTATAACTAATTAGATAGAATATATCCTTAAAAAAACATATAACAACAAACACACAACTCGCATATATTAACTCAACAAGGGTTAAAGGGTGTTAACGAATCTATTGTGTTGTTCAAGTGGGTCTTGTTTCAACAAAAGAAAGTTGTTGAACCTTCCTCTTACTAACTACATTTCTTAATTAAGCATGGAAACATATCTATAATATACACAAATAACATGAAAAGGAAATGAACAAATATTTGCTTCTTACATTAAAACATTGTTTCCAATCAAAATCTAAAAAAGTACTATAATCTTATATAATATTTTCTTCTTATACAATCTCCAACCTCTAAGGGCTTATTTGTATAAATAGACATAAATATAAAATAGAAATAGATTTTAATAGATTTAACAATGTTTACAAAACAATTATAAGTTAGACCAACTCATAAACGAGTTGAGTATACAATTTTATTCAAATTTTTATCTCCTTAATGACTTTAGAAGAAGAAAAATGCTAGGAATCTAAAAAATCGATGCTAAAATCGGGGTACTTAGGGTTCCTTTATATGCTCCATGTGTTTCCACTTGTCAACATCGATCAATCTCATGCTCTAAGGAAGGAAATTTCCTAGGATCCGTCATTTTCTCAAAGTGTAGAAATCTTGGCGAATCTTACCAATTCTTAAATTTGCAATCATAAAATGTTTGGCAAATTTTTTGTAAAAATATTCAAATTTCTAAGGACTTTATATAGTTTTTGGACCATTTTGGCAAATTTTAGAGTAAAAAAAAACATCCCATGGAATTTGGGCAAATTAGTTTTAAAAAATGGGCAATTTGGCAGATCGTTTTTTTGGGGAAAAAAGGTCGAAAAATAGCCCATGGGATAAATTTCGCCCCAAAAATTTTCCTTGGATCAAAGGAGTGGAATCATGTTCTGTAGCCATTGTGTGGTTCTATAGCATCACACAAGTTTCACATTTCCTTCTCATTGTTCTGGAATACCTCTCCTTCAACTACCATGACATTCCCAATGTATTGCGCACTTCTACATCTGGTTGTAGTGCTCTACATGATGCTACAACATTCGGTAGCATGTTATGGAATGTTTTGCAACAACTTGAGGAGTTCTATAGCATCACTTCTACAACCAACATCAGTTCTTAAGTGCCAAACAAGATTAAGAAACATGTCAAACTTCATCTTAGATTATCAAAATCCATGAAAACATAAAAAAAGCAATCAAATTAGTATGGTATTTAGTATCCTTCAATTAATAAATTGTCATATAATCAGGAATAGTAACAAACGCCTTCAATGTTATGCAACTAGATGTAGTGTTATGCAATAAACTATTGAATGTTCTACAACATGTTATATCTTTCCACAACTCGCTATAGCATTCGATAGTTGGTTGTAGTGTTATGCAACAAATTGTGAAACCAATTTCATCAATTTTAATTACATTCTTCTTATGTACATAAACTGAATTACATTTGAATAAGAGGTATTCCACATAAGAGTAGTCCAATATGATTGTTTCTTAGGTCACTCCAAAATATTTTTTTTGAAACATGGACTTTGTATCTTTTGCCCTCAAGAATTATGCATGTACACATGACACAATTATTTGGGTGGATCTAACATTCAATATGATTTTAGTATGCAATGTATACCCATTAATTAAGTAGCTCTTGTACTTTGTTCCATATATCCTTATGATTTTAGTATGCAATGTATACCCATTAATCAAGTAGCTCTTGTACTTTGTTCCATATATCCTTGGGCCATGTGTTAGTGATGTGAAAGTATACAAAACATTTGTTGCCCTTCCACCTATAGATTATTAAATGGTGTTAGAAAACCGCAAATGTTCAAACTCCTTAAATAAAATCTTAGTTTCATTTATCATATTATTCTTATTTAATGACTTTTCTAAATACATAACATACAAAACACGTCGTTATCTTCTTTATCACTAAATTGTTGGTTGTGTTTTTTGTAATAAGGTTTCATCTTTATCGACTGGGATGTTTGTATTAAAAATTTGACTTAGGTTCGTCCTAATTGTTTGGTAATGTTAATGAACATCACTTTCAAAATATTTTGATAAAATTCAATAAAAAATTATTTTATTAGGTCATTTTTATTACTTATTGTATCCAAGGTTGAACTTCGTTTATGTTGAGTAGAACCACCTATGGGCTTGTAACAAATAGGTATCATTTAATTCAATAAAATTTCCACTTAATAAGGTTGTAATGACCTATTTTAACCTAATCGTCTAAATTACCATTTGCTTGCTTGTAATTGCTTATTATTGTGGAGCTTCGTCAGTTTGATGATAATGTGGACTAATGGAGTTAATATTTTGCAGAATTTATATATGTGTGTGTGTGATGTTAATATTATGAATTGTGTTCATGTTTTGATTGTGTCACTAGCATGCAAATTTAATAGATGATGGTACGTGGATACTGATTTAACTGATTGTGATGTCGAATGCATGATACAAATTGATTACACCATTGTTAGTATTAACAAAATATGTATACAGGTCAATGATTGCATGATATCGCACAACATTTTGTTATGAGACTAACCAACAGGTTTAGAAGAGCTAAAGGTAGTTGAGCCATACAAAATGAAAGTACATCGACAGTATGGATACCAAAAGAGAAATGATACAAGAGTGAATCGTTATTGTTATGTATGATTATTGTTATTATCATGATGTTTGGGTTGATGTGGGGTTTCAGGAAACTCAACTGCCCAAATTGGTTGTTCAATGACAAAATCTGAGTACAACAGTCTCAACGCAGCCACTATGTCAATGTAGACATAGTCCCTTGTTCCATTATGGGGGTGGAGGCATTACCCATCGTTTATCCCAGAAACTCGGAGTCATGGAAGGGTTGTGCTACGACATGCTCCCCAAGGTGTGTGATGATGACTAGTGAATGCCTGTTGAGGAATCTTGGTCGATGGAGTCCACACTTCCACTTACGGGTTCTAACTGGAGTTATGTCATGTAGTTGACGCTCTAGGGTAGTACAGGAGAGGAAGGATAGGACGTGGAAGTTAGTTGTGAATTAGATAGAAGGAAGTAGGTAGCTAGGAATGTCGTGGAAGCTTTAGCAGAAAACATAATTGATTGTGTGCGCTAAAATAATTGCTTGATTTGTATGTTGTGACTCAAGATATTATGTCGTGTCATAGATTATTGTGATATGAGTTAGTGTCTATACATTGCAAATTCATGTTTAAGTATACGTCAACAAATAGTAACTTATGTGATTATGTGTGATGTGTGTACTATTAGTGTACCTACACGATGTATGTAAGCATTAGCTACGTTTACATAACTCGTTTATATACATGCTTGTATAATTGTATGGCATGATGTCATCATTGGGTCGTGATGTTTTGTGATTGTGACTAGTTACATTATACTTGTCATTTATTAAAGTTATGAATTTAAACTAATGCGTCAAGTTATTAATGAAAAAGGCTTGAACTGTGATTAAGGAAATTATTAATTATGGTCATCACTAAATAAAGGCTAGTTAATGGTTAGAAGGACTATTGTTAACCTAGTTAGTAAATGTTAGATAAGTGTTAATAATGTTAATTGTTGTTAACAAGATTATTATTAACTTGCATAATAAATATCAAGTGAGTGTTAATGACGATTAATTAGTCCTACTAAGGCTAATATTAACTTGATGATAAGTGTTAAATAAGTATGAATTATATTAATTAAGGTTTGAGTCGTGAATGTGGTAAATATTTCCATTAATGATCATTAAGATTAATTATAATTAATTGGGATGCGGTAATAAATAAATACTAAATATGTAAATGATCATTAAGGTTTAGGAGAGTATTAATTAGTCGATACATAAATAATTATTGAAGTTGGAAGATTGTTGATTAATAAATGTTCATTGAGTGTTAGTGATATTAATTACTATTAATAGATTATTATTAACTTTATCAATAAATATTAATTAAATTAAGTTTTAACTATAATTACAATTTTATTGTGAATATTGTAATAGTTGGATAAGCGTTGTCTAGAAATTAACTTGGTGTGAAATCGTATTATTATGATAATGATGCAGGGGCATCTTTACAGCTGGCAAAGGAAAAAAAGAAGAATGTGAATCAGTTTTGGTTTACTACAGGAATTTGTTCCTGAAATATAGATTGTAGGTTAGGATTAAATTGGATTTCAGTTATTTGTTTTAACTGTTTGAGACATAACCAAAAATAGGCTAGTCTTGGTTGTTTGTTACCCTCATTTGAGGAAGATAGCTATGTGTTGTCTATTTAGGCTTGTAAATTTGATGATTAGAGGTTGTAATACAATTGTGTAGACATTGTCAACTCGATTTTCTTTGTGAATCAATAGAAACCAAAAAATTGTCAAAATGGTTGTATTTTATGTTTTTGAGTGTGTATTCTCCATTTACAGAAGGTAAATGAAGTTGTTACAGTATTGAGATTTCATTAAAATACTTAGTATTCTGTTTGAATTTCTTATACTGCGGGAACGGTCCATTATCGGTGATAGTGATTCTGTCAGTAGAGCGGAAGACGTTATTGTTGGCCATTTGCACCGGCATCATTTTCTGTCAATGGAGTTGAAGACGTTATTGTTGGCCATCTACGTCGGCATCATTTGGGTATCAGAGCGAGGTTAAAAGGAAACTGTAAGTATACAATCTTATTGAGTTTGGAATTTTGCATCTCTTGAAATTTGTGAAACAGATTCTGTTTCTTTCATATAAAAGAACACAAGAAAATGGCAATGCGAATGAGAGGAGGTAGAGCAGATCGAAAAGGTAGACCTGTTGCAAATGTCAAACTGATGGAACAAATGAGGGCTATGCAGGCTAGAATGGAATCTATGGAACTGGCTAGGAAACGAGAACCAGACCTAGGAGATGACAATGAATCAGAAGTAGAGGGTGCTAACCAAGAAGAAGAGGCAACACTAGAAATAGTTGAGATGAAGTTGTTAAAGTCTGTGTTAGGTTCCAACTCTAGACCAAAACCCTTCTTGTCTACCTATGATGGGAATTTGTTAGCAGAAGGGTTGATAGACTGGATAGGAGATTTAGATCGATACTTTGATTATGAAGAGATAGAGGAGGACAAGAAGGTAAAACTAGTTGTGACTAGATTGAAAGGCCATGCAGCACTATGGTGGGATAGTGTGTAGGATGAGAGGAAGAATAAAAACAAGTCAGTAATAAAAAGTTGGGATAGGATGATTGCTAAGATGTGAGGTAAATTCTTTCCCAAGGACTACCAACTAAGTCTCTATAGACATATGCACAACCTTAGGCAAAGGTTTCTAATTGATAGAGAGTATATAGAAGAGTTTTACAGGGTAAACTTAAGAGAAGGTTATATTGAAGATACCTCTTAGAAGACAACTAGATACATCAATGGGTTGAGAACGAAGATTCAGGATGAGATTAGTATGTTATCTCCTAGCACTATGGAAGGGGCTTATCAGTATGCTCTAAGGGCAGAAGAGAAGATATCTAGGAAGCAAACCTTTGGTAGAGGAAGAAGATCTACCAAGGGAAAGGGACAAACAACTGGAAGAGAGAAAGTTCCAACCTACAAGGATGAATCTGGTGGTTCTAACCAGCAATATCAAACAGCTAAAGGAGATGAAATTCGACTTGTTGGAAGATCCTACCATAGAGGTAGAGGTAGAGGCAAAGAGTCACTCTACCAGTGTTACAGATGTAAAAATATAGGCCATCGGTCCTATGAATTCCCTGACAATGAAAATGTAGGACAAAGAGGAAACTATGTTGCACAAGGAAAGCAGGCAGAGGCACAAGCTCCTATGGTAGAAAATGCACCTGAGGTTGGGGAGGCTCTTCTTATGAACAAGGTGTTATTGAAACCAGAGAAGGAGGTGGTAGAGTCTTCACAAAGGAAGGCCTTATTTCGAACTACATGCAAAGTTCAAGGGAAATGTTGAAAAGTAGTTATTGATAGTGGAAGCACCGACAATTTGGTGTCCACTGAAATGGTGGAAAAGATGAAGCTTAGGAAATTCAAGCATATAACACCTTACAAGGTGTCGTGGCTGCATAAGGGACACCAATTGATGGTTACAGAACAAAGTGAAGTGGAATTCCAAATAGGTAGATATCAAGACAAGGTGACTTCTGATATCATACCTATGGATGTGTGCCATGTTCTACTAGGCAGACCTTGGAAATTTGATAGGAAAGTTGTGAATGATGGGAGTAACAATCATTATAAGTTCAATATGGGTGGTATCCAACACACTTAATTTCTACCTTTATAGGAAGGAAATGGAGCTGCAAAATAGGAGCCAAAAAATCTGGTGCTCAATGGGAAAATTTTCTTACAGCAGATCACAAAAGAAGAGGTGAGATATGATACTGTTTGCAAACCAAGAATTGAACCTGTTAGTATTGTCATCTCAGATTTGCAAGTGGAAATTAAGGACATGTTAGAGGATTACCAAGACATTGTAGTTGATGACTTGACCAATGCATTTCCACCAAAAAGAAGCATTAGTCACCACATAGATCCGATACCTGGAGCAAGGCTACTTATAGGATGACCCCAAAAGAAAATGAGGAAATTAGAAATCGGGTTCAGAAATTGTTGGATAAGGGCCTGATTAAAGAGAGTTTAAGTCCATGTGTTGTCCCAACAGTGTTAAGTCCAAAGAAGGATGGTGAATGGAGGATGTGCACTGACTCTAGGGCCATCAATAAAATAACGATCATGTATAGGTTTCCTTTTCCCATGATATATGATTTGATGGACTGTCTGAGTGGATCAAAATACTTCACCAAGATTTATTTAAAGAATGGTTTTCATCAAATTAGGATTCAAGAAGGTGATGAGTGGAAAACAACTTTCAAAACCAATGATGGGTTATATGAGTGGTTGGTCATTCCCTTTGGGTTAAACAATTCCCCAATCACTTTCATGAGCCTCATGAATGAAGTGCTTAAATATTTCATAGGGAAATTTGTCATAGTTTACTTGGATGACATCTTAATATTTAGCCAAACAAAAGAGGAGCATTTGAGGCACCTCAAATATGTTTTGGACAGATTGTAGAAAGAGAAGTTATTAATGAATGTTAAGAAATGTTTCTTTATGCAAAAGGAGTTAGTATATTTGGGATTCATTATTTCATAAGAAGGACTGAAGTTGGACCCAGAAAAGGTGGAGGCAATCCTAAACTGGCGAATACCAAAGAATGTTTTTGAAGTCAGAAGCTTCCATGGATTAGCAAGTTTTTACAGGAAATTCATCAAAAAATTCAGTGGTATTTATTCTCCAATTATTGAAACCATTAAAAAGGATAATCGACCATTCTATTGGACTGTAACAGCTAATAGGAGTTTTAATCTGTTGAAAAGGAAAGTGAAAGAGAAACCTATATTGAAGTTTCCATACTTTGACAATCTTTTCTAGGTAAGATGTCATGCAAGTGACACATCCATAGGAGTTGTGCTGAGACAAGAGGACAAGCTCGTGGTTTATTACAGTGAAAAATTGAATGAGGCTAGGAAGAAATATGCTTCCATGACAAACGTTTTATGCCATAGTACAGTCTCTAAGGCATTCGAGACACTACCTAATGACCAAAACGTTTATATTGTTCTATGACAATCATGCCTTGTAATTTATAATGCAGTAGCCCAAATTAAATTAGAATCATGTGAATTGGGTTGATTTCTTGCAAGTTTCACTTTTGTTATTAATCATGTAAGTGGAAAAGCTAACCTAGTGGCAGATGCCTTAAGTAGGAAAATCTTAATGGTGCAAGAGAGTCAAGTTCAAGTCTTAGGGTTTGATTTTCTTAAAGATCTGTATAAGTCTGATATAGACTTTAAGGAAGCTTATGAGATAAGTTTAAATCCTTCCCAAAGAGATAGGGGGCCTTGGAATGACTACATATTGCAAGATGGACTGTTATTCAAGGACAACAGACTATGCATTCCACAATGCTCTAAGCGGGAGAATTTGATTCAAGAGAAACATAATGCAGGATTGGCTGGACATTTTGGCATAGACAATGAGATCAGATGTAGATAAGTTTGTGAAAAGTTGTAGGATTTTTCAGCATGCTAAGGGGAGGAGCCAGAACATAGGGTTACACATTCCTTTTCTTGTTCCAAGAAGGCCTTGGGATTCAGTAAGTATGGATTTTATTTTGGGTTTACCAAAGACACAAAGAGGTAATGATTACATCTTTGTAGTTGTATATAGGTTTAGCAAGATGGAACATTTCATACCATGCTATAAGACTAGTGATGCAACACATATAGCAAATTTGTTATTTAATGAAATTGTTAGGTTGCATGGGAGACCAGTGAGTATAGTTTCAGACATGGACACTAAGTTTATTAGACATTTTTGGAGGACTCTATGGAAAAAGATGGGAACTAAATTGAACTTTAGCTCATCCTATCATCCTCAGACAGATGGCCATACTGAGGTAGTGAATAGAAGTACCGGTAATATCTTGAGAAGCCTAACTAGTGAGCAGCCAAGACAGTGGGATCATGTGCTAGCTCAAGCTAAGTTTGCATACAATGATTCACCCAATCGAAGCATAAGCCTATGTCCTTTCCAAATTCTGTATGGAATACATCCTAGGGGTGTATATGAGCTAAGAGACTTAGGGCGATTCGAAGGAAGGAGTGCTGAAGGTGAATAATTTTCTACCTCCATCACCAAGCTACACAAACACGTCAAGCAACAATTACAAGAGAACAATCAGAAATATAAGTCTAGAGTGGATTTGAGGAGAAGAGAGGTCAACTATGAGGTAAGTGATCTAGTCTTAGCTTCCCTAAGGAAGGAAAGATTCCCAAAAGGTGAATATAGCAAGTTGAAATTCAAAAAAATAGGACCCTGCAAAATTCTTAGGAATTTTTCAGCTAATGTATATGAATTGTAGCAACCAGATGGGATTGGTATATATCCTATATTTAACATATCTGACTTATATCCTTATGACAAGGATGGAACATAACAAGTTACAAATAATCTAGAACCAAGTATGAATAAAGAGGTGAAGTTGGAAAAGCGCATGCCAATGGAAAAGCCTTTGGAGGCTGAAAAGATCTTAGACACCAGATTAGCTAAGAAGACTAGAGGTAGAGAATACCTAGATTACTTGGTAAAGTGGAAAGAGCACCCAAAGAAGATGCTACTTGGATGAATGTAGCAGAGATTGAGAAGAATGGTTACTCCATTAAAGAACTTATGAATAAGGATTCATAAGCATTTTAACTGTGGAATCTTGATGCAGGGGCATCTTTACAGCTGGAAAAGGAAAAAAAAGAAGCATTCGAAATCAGTTTTGGTTTACTACAAGAGTTGGTTCCTGAAATATAGATTGTAGGTTAAAATTAAATTGGATTTCAGTTATTTGTTTTAACTATTTGAGACATAATCGAAAATAGGTTATTCTTGGTTGTTTGTTATCCTCATTCGACGAAGAGAACTATGCTTTGTCTATTTAGGCTTGTGAAGTCGATGATTAGAGGTTAGAATACATTGTGCAGACATTGTGAACTGAATTTTCTTTGTGAATTGATAGAAACCAAAAAATTGCCAAAATGGTTGTATTTTTTGTTTTTGAGTGTCTATTCTCCATTTACGGAAGGTAAATGAAGTTGTTATAGTATTGAGATTTCATTAAAATACTCAGTATTATGTTTGAATGTCTTATACTTCGTGAACGATCCATTATCAACGATAGTGATTCTGTCAATGGAGTGGAAGACGTTATTGTTGGCCATCGGTGCCGGCATTATTTCTGTCAGTGGAGTTGAAGACGTTATTATTGACCATCTACGTTGGCATCATATAATGAATATTTTCATACTCGAATGATGTTATGTCATGTTGAAATGATGGGTAAAAATAATTGACAGTAGATCCTTGTATTAAATTAATTGGATTTGATTGTGGTAAGTAAAATATTTTATTGGTGTCACTTTAATGTGGCCCTCGTATCGAGCGAGGATGGGATTGAAAAGTAAAAGAATCCTGACATAGTAGATAAGGGATTGGTTGAAGAATTAAATAGAGGATAGGGAAGAAAATCTCGAGGGGGAAGAGTCGAGTCGGTGATGGGAGGATTGTTTGGGAAAATAGCAAAGGAGGCATGTTGTTCTTGTTTTCTTATGATTTTGGGAAAAAAATGCAGCATTGGTTGGGCTGGTGGTACTCAGCTTTTCGGCTCGGGGGTCCAAGAACGTAGTTCTTGGATCTAGGGAGCTATCAAGGTTGTTCCTAGTTGGCAGGGTAGCAAATCGATTCAGTCAGTTGAGTTTGGTTGTGGGAAATTACAGGAACAATGTTGGACAAAGCTACAAGGGGTAAAGCTGGACAAAGAAAAGAATAGAGCTTGACAAGGCTACTATTTAACAGGTATTTTCTATAAGTAAATTAGACTTGATACTTAATGTATTTCAAGCTTAGTAATGTGAAAGATTGCAAATTATATAGTATATGTCAAAAGAGATATAGGTTGCAGTAAGAACAAAAGAAAAATGACGTAAAATGATATAGTAGCTTATTGTTGATTTCAAAACTGAAATGAATAGAAATACAAAAATATAGAACAGAAATTAACTCCAACATAGGTCTAACTGAGTTCAAAAAAACATATATATTTTTAAACCAACAATTGTTTGTCTTTATTTAAATAAGAAAGGAGGACCAGAAAAGGTCGTTCCAAAGGCCTTCTCATAATACACATATCTCCCTCTTCACCATCCCAAATTTCATTTCTATCGGGTTTGCTTCCAATATATTCCACGCCTTCGAAGTATTCGACATATAATTTGATTGATTCTTTTACACTATATTTTTCAGCTACACCATTTAGGTATATTTTTGTTCTTCATATAGCTCTTTAAAACTTTCATTTTCCAAGAGAATAAACTCATAAAATTTGTTGTCAAAAAGGTGAAATAAAGACTTTTTGTGATGCATTAAATGCATAAAATGATTTATATGTATACTTGACACCTAGAAAAATTGTGGCATACATTTCAAAGTTGTACGTCCATGTATATGAAATTGGACCTCAAAATTTTCTCTCTTGCATTTGGTGTCCAATCAAACACAACATTATCTCAAAGATAAAGAGAGATTTTTTTCAAGTAAGCACAATGTTTTCATGACGTCATCTTGTAAGTTTTCTAGTTCTGTTGGATCCATTCAATTCACTTATAAACAAAGTAAAGATTTCCTATAGTATTTTGAACTGCCTTTTATGGTACATGGCACGCTACCATTGGAAGGAGTTGTTGCACTAGAACATGGAAGTCATGTTCTTTCATAATACAAAACTTAAGATATTTCATAGATATATGATTTATGGTATTTATACTATAACTATTAGGAACTTTTGATGTGAAAAAAGTACACCATAGAGGGTCTGTTTTTTTTAAGAGTGTGTGGTGCAAGTGGAATGAATTTTTCCCCTTGATTTTGTGGCCAAAGTAAACTCTTTATACCTAAATGTTACATGCCATCATAATAATCTTTTCTATCTTTGGGTTTTCCTTATATCTAGAAGGGTTCCAAAAGTATTTTCACGTACATTTTTTTTTCTATATGCATTACATCTAAAATGTGATGTATAAGAAATTTCTACATCCAAACACATTAAATTAATGCATGTTAATATAGAGGAAAACATAATCAATAGATTCAAACCAGACATATAAACATAGAGAAAGTCTTCATTCAAGCATGTGGTGTCTAGTAATTAGTCATGTTTGATGGGTGTACAGACCTCCCAATATGTCAAATTGAATGGAATTGACATTTTATTATGCATGCCAATGTTTTGTATATTCATCTTTTTATCTTATTTTTATTTCTTTTGTTAGTTCGACTCTTCCCAAATTCTCTCCTTTCTCTCCCTTTTAATGAGTTTCTTCAAAAATATCTAATACTTGTACAATTTTATTAGTAGAGTGAGACTTGGGATTCCCATTAAATGGTCATTTTTAGAACAAAACTTGTGATTGATTGGAAGATATCTCCTATGTCACATATAAGCACATCTCCTACTATGATTGAGATAGTCTAAATTCATGGTCCACATATGGGACATGCATAATAGCCTTCTATTATACAACTATTAGAATTAATGTGCCATTGATCTTCAGGTAATAAGTGCCATTAGATTTAATTATTATGCAGTGTAAAAGGAATGAATAATACCCATTGAACAAAACAAAATATCACAGGAAGCAGACAAGTATTGCTCAGTATAATTACAGTATAAACTTCATTAATCCCAACAGTATACAACAGTGTTACAAATAAGGGAATTTGAATCATGTGGATAGGATTTGAATCCACCAACTAAATCTAGCTACATGGCTAACTAGAAGTGTCTAAATCGCTATCGGAGTTCACTATGCTAACTCCATATGTCTAACCCAGTCTCTCAATCAGTTACAATCAATCAAACCAGTCTAATTGCATTGGTAGGTGAGAAGTAGGTGAGAATAGGCGCCTTCCTACATGCAACCATGTGCAATTGGTGCTAATTGAACTAGAGGATATCTAACTTAATGTAACCGAAGCATGACTAAGATTGACTAGTCACTAAGTGCCAACAACTGAAGGAGGTTGGTACCAGCACTCCCAGTGGCTCCTAAATTGTAGGGAATGGTCTAGGAGGAACATAAACTGATGCATTAAGGTGCAATCAGTTGCAGTTAACCTCTATCTGTGTTCCCCACACTCTAGTGACTAGTATAGGTGGCCCCACTATCCCAAGTGGACCCAATAATAACTAAATGACTCCTAATTTAGGACAATATAATCTAATAGACCAATTTGGACAAGGGAGGATTATAAATCCTAACATCCCCCCTAAATTTTAACTTGGACAACTGCAAGCCTTGGAAACAAGGCCAAAAGTCACCCATATACAATCTAAAAGAATAAAAAATGTTGCTTAATAAACTGAGGAAATAGGGGAAAACCTCATGGGAACCCCCCACCCCTCAGAATAAGCATGAATCAGGAAATACAAGTTAAAAAATTGCAAAATCTTTGCTGCAATTCGCAGCAGTATGCAGTATTATGGTTCTTCTATGTAGCAGCATCCCGAAGTTGTGCATGTGAACCTATAAATCCAAATTAAATGATTAATTCTGGAGGAATATTCCTCTTTGGAAGAATAAGAATGTGCTCAATTGAATTAGGAACATAGACAGCTACAAGATGAAAACTGGACCCATGTAGAGCAACTGAGATCAACTGATAAGAGATCAAAAGTTCTTGAGAATTTGAACCATGGGAGGAAAATCCAAGCAATTGATATATTGCAACACTTAACATCAAACCATGTGAGGTAAAATCAGCTCCAACTGTTAGGAGCAAGTGTCTAGGCGGATGCAAAATGTCTCCTTCTTTACTAGTTCTTTGAGGAGATGAGTATATGATCAAAGTTAGAGAATCCCTAGGACTGTGGAGAGCGAATTCTTGAGCTCCATAATCTGTTCATGCTTCAAAAATAACCAATAATTCATAAAATATAATATCAGCAAACTCATGAGGGAAAACTAACATCAAATCCCTAGCAGGAATTTTGAGAGAGACTTGCGATACTTGATTCTTCACACCAAAATTGATGAGAACAACTACAAGCATTAATGAAATCTCTTGAAACTTAAAACTTGAACCAAATAATATCATTTCATATCCAAATAAGTTCATATCATATCCAAGAGTGTGAAACAAATCCAAGTGCTTCACCGAGATGGTAGATGCACAATTTTCTCCTTCTTCAAAACTCTGAGTATTGGTGCATTCAATCATGTAGGAATTTCCTAGAAGCTCAATATCAATGAGAGTGAAAGGATCACTCCTAACATATGATATTATTTCCAAAATATCCAAATATCCATAAAATATAATATCAGCAAACTCATAAAATAATATTGACATCAAATCACCAGCAGCAATTTTGAAAGGGACTTTTGGCACTTGATTTTTCACACCAAAATTGATGAGAATAGCTACAAGCATGACTGGAGGCTCTTGAAACTTAAAAATAAATTATATCAGATCAGATCCAAGAGTGTGCTCCACCGAGATGGTAGATGCACAATTTTCTTCTTCTTCAACAAAAATCTGAGTATCGGTGCATGAAATCATGTAGGAATTTGTTGGAAGCTCTAGATCAATGAGATTGAATGGATGACTCCTAAAATCTAATATTATTTCCAAAAAATCCAAATTATTACTTTTATGCACACCAGCAACAACATTAGTGAGAGAAAGATCAAATTCCTCTTTATTTTCTAAAGCAATCACTAGTAAACTATGCACATAATTTAAAATAGAAGAATCACTAGAGAATGTTTGAATAGAATGGAAGGAGAGTTTTTCTTCAATAACAAGTAGTCAAATGTCTTCTTCTAGATCATCCATATGAGAATATGAAATATCAGATATCTCATAAACTTCCGGAGCAGTAGGAGAAGGAGTCACTCCAAGGAGACTTTCTTCAATTCGAATTGATTGTGTGGAAGATTTTGCTTCTTCTTCATCTTGAACAACTTCATCAGAGAGAGTAGAGGCCGATACTTTTGAATAAATAACTCTTGTGGTGCTGATTGTTCTCTCCAAATTTCTATAATGATTCTCATTGTGCTTGTCAAAGGTTCTATCCAATTCTGTCCATAGATACTTTGGGTATTCAGCAGAATCAATAAGGTAGTGCAATCTTGGAGAAAGGGTCATACATATTGTTCCAAAATCTATATCACCGTCATTTAGCCATTCATTCTCATCTTCATAAGAATCTTTGCCAAGTCCAATAGATACCTCATAGAGATCTTGTCTCTTTAGAGATGAAATCATCTTCAACTTCCATTCTGAATATCTTGTGGATGGAGTAAGAAGAGGAACTGATAATCTCAAATCCATATGAAGTTGTACCTACAAAATATCACTACAAAACCAAAAACAATTCACACTACGTCATAATCAAGCCTTCCATATCGACATGTACACTTTCTTAGGGTCCACCATGCCCGCAGAAACTTCTCTGAACGAATCCAAAGTTAGCAATGCACAAAGTGCAGGACTTATGTGGAAACCTAGCTGCTTTTGGTGTACAATGGAGATCAAGCAGCCTTGAGGCTTTCCTGAGTAGGCTCTGATACCATATTAGAATTAATGTTCCATTGATCTTCAAGCAATGGGTGCAATTAGATTTAATTATTATGCAGTGTAAAAGGAATTAATAATATTCACTGAACAAAACAAATCTCACAAGAAACAGACAAATATTTCTCAGTATAATTACAGTATAAACTTCATTAATCCCAGCAGTATACAACAGTGTTACAAATAAGGGAATTCGAATCATGTGGATAGGATTCGAATCCACCAACTCAATATGACCGCATGGCTAACTAGAAGTGTCTAAATCACTATCGGAGTTCACTAGGCTAACTCCATATGTCTAATACAGTCTCTCAATCAGTTACAATCAATCAAACCAGTCTAAATACAGTGGTAGGTGAGAAGTAGGTGAGAATAGGTTCCTTCCCACATGCAGCCATGCATAACTGGTGCTAACTGAACTGGAGGATATCTAAGTGAATGCAGCTAAAGCATAACTAAGCTAAACTAGTCACCAACTACTAAAAACTGAAGGAGGTTGGTGTCGACACTCCCAGTGGCTTCTAAATAGTAGGGAATGGTCTAGGAGGCACATAAACTTATTCATGAAGGTGCAATCAGTTGTAGTTAACCTCTATCTGTGTTCCCCACACTCTAGTGATTAGTATAGGTGGTCGCATTAGCCCAAGTGGACCCAATGGTAGTAGTGGACCCAATAATAACTAAATGACTCCTAAGTTAGGCAAATATAATCTAATAGACCAGTTTGGACAAGGGAGGATTATAAATCCTAACAACAACCATATGTATTCCCATACGTAGAAACGTTGTAGGTTACCTACATTAAATTATATCCTTCATATTGAGTAACATCTTTCAATGAGAATCACATGTCATTACTCCTTCATCCCATAATACCTTTAGTTCATTTATCGAAGGCTCCAAAAATACATCTATGTTATTCTAAAAAAGCATCAATGTTATTACTTGGTTACTTGGGACTAGTATTAACAACATTAACATGCAAAAATAAAATTCATGCACAACCATGGTGGGAGGTTGTATGTGATTAGCACTATATGACAAACACTATATGTGCTACTCAAGTCTCCAAAGGGGTTAAATCCATCCACAACCTTTCCAAATCGTACATTATGAGGATTATTGGAAAATTTAGACCATTTAACATTTATAGTTTTCCATGCAAGGTAATCAACATGATGGCATATTATACCATCAATACTTGCATTCTCTTGATGCTATCTCATTTTCTGCAAAATAGAAGAGTAGAGATATAACAAAAAAAACTTTGAATTATAATATTACATTACAACACTTAAACGAATGTAAAATATCATTTAATGGTAAGTTGATAGTACATGATAATGGACATTCGAATCAAATTAAAGGGTTTAAAGTCATACCTATACATTCCCTTTAACCTTGTTTTGATGTGGAAATACCTTGGCACCCTGGTCATGACACCTTTACACACGTCTCTAGGATGAACATTAACTTTCCATATAGATTTACCCCATGTTGGGCATTTATCTTTATTATCATCTTTTCCTCAATATAGAATGTAATCTTTGACACCAATTTATCATTTCATAGTTTGAACCTAAATATTTAATCAACTTTTTGCAACATATGCAGATTTTGGAAGTGTATTTTCTTTGGGAATCATTTTTCTCTAGAACTTCAATAATTGGTTAAAACCCTTTCCTTTCACTTTAATGTTGTATAAGTTTAAAATCGTTGACAGCTTTGTGAAATTACTGTAACTTGGGTACAATGGTCTTTTGGCATTTTCAATTTACTGATGACATTCATTAATATCTGCCATATCTTCCATTGGCATTGTTTGGTTTTAACAATTCGGATTGGAATTTTTTCTATAACATTGACAAGCATCATTCATCATTTGAACCATATGATCATCAATCGTGATTGCATCATCATCATTGTCATTCTCAACAACTTTAGTATCATCAATACGAAATATCACAAGCTCATCAACATGATTATCATGTTGATTACCATTTAGACAACACAAAATTAAAATTTAAACAAAAAATCACATTTAAAACATCAAAATTATCTATATAGAACATTTTTAAATAGTGACATGACATCATCAATGTTTTGTTCACTTGTGTACTAATTAGATGTCGCTTTCTACTACACATTTTAATGTTATATAATAGCCTACACAATGTTCTGCGATTCATTATAGGATTTTGCAACTATTTGAGGGGTTATGTAGAAGAACTCCTACAACTAGCATTGATGCTCAATGGCTAAACAATATTAAGCAACATGGCAATCTTGATCTTAGATTAGTAAAAAACTATAGAAACAGAAAAGGTAAATTACCCCATATCATTTAGTCTCCTAGTAGGGAATTGTCATATGATCAAGAATAGTGTAGGCAAAAAGAGTGTAAAAGGCCTCAAAAGGTGTCCAAATTGGAGGTCTATGACCAAGATGGAACAAACAAACACTGGAAACCTTAATTATGACTAATAAATTTATGAAACACAAATGGCACCACATATTAATTATTATGTTTAATGTAAATGGTTTGTTTGCATATATCTCACCCTAAGACAATTTTGTATCCATAATACCATAAGCACTTGCAATAATTTTACATACCACTAGACGTGAAATTTATTGAGGTACTTCAAATATATCGTCTCTTGCACTTGTCAAATATAGATTTCTAAAGAAGATAATAAAAATAGAATCGATTCTTGTATATAAGGCAATTGTAGGAAAATGTAATTTCAGTGTTTATATTATTTATATGGAAATTTACAATGTGATTCAATATCTTGCAAGCATACTCGATTAGGAACCCTATCGCCATGAAAAAAACAAATCTTATATGAACTCATTATGCCATGCATCATCAAATGGTATTATACTTCCTCAAACTTTAGTAATAAAACATTGCAACTTTTTTTACAATGACATATTGTGGTCTTCTTATCCTTTGAATTCCTCATGGCAACTTCTATGAATACATCAATCCAAAATTTTATGTTCATTTGACATTATGCAAACAAACAATGTGCAACTTAATTAAATCACTATAAGTTATAACAAGAACATATCATATAGTATCAAACATAACATTCAAATTTAGAAAATCTACTCGGTCGCCAAATTCATCAAATGCTTTTTGTGGGTCATTTCAAAATAAATTTTGAATAATTATTGTACAATTTAAAACCAAAAAATCACACCTGTTAGAATTTCAAATGATCTTGCCATTAAGTAGGGTTTGCATGCATTTTCTTAAACCCGTTTGGCTAGATTTCACGCTATTTTTAACTTGATTTTGAAAACTATCACCTTGCATGCATAATTTAATTGGTGCATATGTTTTAAAGGTTTACAAGGTTGTATTAAGGGCTTATATTTGTATTTATTAGGATCCATTAATGGTGCCATTAAAGGAAATTTCAACTCAAAATGGGCCTTTTAACTCTAATTCAAATTCCATGTCATCATGTGTTAGCCAATTAAATTGCTTTAAATTTGAAATACCTTATAGGTATTTAATAATTTTTTAATCTAAATTTGGGGATATGTATCATAAAAAAAACTACTTTTTTTGTTCGTATTTTCGACATATCTCCTTGTGTTTTTACTCAAATTTCGACCGGGAGAGCTCGTTGGATGCGGAATTTAATTCCACATCCAACGAGCTCTGCCGGTCGAAATTTGAGTAAAAACATAGGGAGATATGTCGAAAATACAAACAAAAAAGTAGTTTTTCTCTTTTCTTCCTCCAAAATTAATAAAATTATTTTATTATTTTAACTATTATTTTATTAATTTTCCTTAGGAGGCTCATTTTGAGTTGAAATTTCCTCTAATGATATAATTCATTTTTCTATGACTTTTCATTAGAATTTATATGGTTTATATAATAAGGGAACCTCTAGAAAAGTTAAGGTTGGAATGAAGATAAGGGGTCAATTACATATTTGTTGGATGTGAGGTTCAAGAGTTGTATAAATTAAAGGTGATGATACCCCTCAAGGGAAACAAACATTCATGATCCTATAACATCCCACAAAAGCTTCCAATCAATCCAAATTCTAGTGGATTTTGATGCACAAGACACTATTATTGGTTAGTTGATAAAAGAGTTTGAATATCGGACACGTTTTTTAAATCATGATATGTATTTTTACGGTATGCAAAGTCACTGCACACCCAAGCAAACCTTGATTTTGATGAAAATTTGTGAAGATGAAACAAATATTTCATATATGGAAAAAAAATTCAAAGTTTTATTGTGAGAGCTAAGGTAATGCGGCAAAGGGATGGAAGTGTAGATTCATATGTAGAAAAGACAGAAAAAAATGACATGGAAAGAGAAGAAACTAGTAGAGTCCAATTGAATTATATATAGAGAATGTTTTGAAATGCTTAATAAGATAACCCAAATGCCTACAAAGGCCATCAGAATGTCCTATTTTGTTTAGGTATTTGCATAAAGAATTTAAAGTCTTCATCAACATGATCATTGTAGACATATTCAACAATGATTGCATTCCACAAGATTAGGTCAAATTGATGCATTTCCTAGAACAATTTGCATGCCTTATCTATAATCCTACAATTGGCATACAAGTCTAGAAGAACATTTATCACAAAGACATAAGACTCCAACCCTCCTTGATTCATTATTATTCATATGGTATATGTGCAATGATTGTTTCACTAAAAGGGATGGAAGAGTTTGAAACTATATTATTTTCATTTCTCTTAGATAGATGTTCAAAGGAGGAACTACAAACAACAAATATGCTCTTTGTTTTCCATGGACTATTTATCCTAAGGTTAAATTGGCTAATAATTTTCATTGTTTCATATTACTATCTACCATATTAAACTTTGAAATTATATAATAACCATCATAAACTGATCTATAATATTTGTAACTACCAACTAGGTTGAATTATCTTTGGAATTAATAAGAAATCGAAATGTGAATAACATGTACATCCAAGCTAAGGGCAGGGTACATCAATCCAATCTCCTAATGTGTACAATAATTGTATCTCCAAATGTGGTAGTGATATGATCTCCTAATCTATGACAAACTTTGCAAAGCTAATTGTTAATCCTCTTTACCTCAATAGACAATTGATGAACGTGGGGTCATTTGTCATTATTGTTTAGTTAGCCCTTGCCTTTAAAAAATAATAATTTAATTTGTAGCTTCATATTAGGGAAATTTTGAGCCACCGCCATAGAGAACCTCCTTTTTAAGCAGTTTGGAGCCATTGCCATATATAACCTTCTAGTGCAGTGGTTTTGAGCTGTCACAATTTTCCATTTCCTACTTAAATCCGCTCACTTCTTTTCTATCATTTTGCAGTTGCAAATAGAGAAAAACTATTGCGCAGGAGAAAGAATTTACAAAATTTCCCAAGGGGAAAAGGTGAACTATATTCTACATGGAAGATGAAGAAATGAGGGAGGGTAAATTGTGTACTGCATGGAATCTCAGGGAGACACAATGACTAGTAGTGGACTCCCTCATTTAGTTTATAGCTTGGAAGTTAAATGTTATGTTTTTATCCTAAGAGTTATTCATAGAAAGTACAACTAATTTAGACCTATAATTTTATATGCTTTAGAATTAAATTGATTGATATTATAACTAAAAATAAATATGCTTTAGAATTATAGTGATTGATGGTGTAACTAACAATAGTTGTTTGCATAGGAATTCAAATGATGCTTATAAGATTCTTTGATTATTATTTTTTAAATAGTTTTGATACAAGACAATAATTTCAATAAGTGATTAAAATAAACTTGTATTGTGAGGGCATGTATGGATTTTTTATAGAACTAATATGTATGAAAATATTGTAGCATTCTTTAGGTGGATTTTGTATGGAAGCCTAAAGTGTTATGTGACATATTTTAATCAACTAGTATGGCCTCCATAACAAAGTGTAGCATTATAGAATTGACTGTAGTGTTCTCCAGCATGTTATACGATTATGTAGTAGGTTATAACCTTTTGTAATTGGTTGTAGCATTATAAAACAAAATATAGTGTTATAGGGTAGATTGTATCATTATGCAATGGCAGTCCTACAACCAACATTAGTATTATATTGAATCCTTTGTACTAGTGGAAAAGGACAACTAGACTTTGGAACATTTAGTCCTATGAAAATAAGCTCTTGGATATGTAGTAGTGGAAAAGTGAAATAAAATGTATTTTGTATCCCTTGATTAGGCTTCATACGGTCACAATGTTCTAACTAGAAACTTCCCAATTCTCACTCATATAAGAAGATATCACCATTTCCCAATGAGTGCAATCAAGGGAATAATCTATGACAGTGAAGTAATTTTTTCTTTCATGTGCACCAGTCCCACTCGCTACATAAAAATGAAAAATGAAATGAAATGATTAAATGCACTTTTCTAATTAATGAATAACTTTTAATGATTATACATTAGAGAAATATATAGCTACATTGTTCCACCTTGAAAACTCATTTGGCACGAGTACCCCTACAAATGATCGTGATACAATGTCCCAGCTGACAAACTATTTTATCAAATTTATAATAATAGAGGATAGTATTAAATAACTTGTACATTTAATGTGTAAACTGGAGGTTCAATATATTTTCGAGGTATAATGCATGATATTTTTCAAAATAAATGTCTTATGCATTGCATTGCTATAATTAATTAATTGTATGGAAAAAAATTTCTAAAAGAAACACGCTTGTAGACTTAAATGACAAAACTATAAATTATAAAGTAAATTGCACAAGTAAGCTTCACACTTGCATACTAGTATTAAATATCAAACTACATTACAAATGAAATATATAACTAAATATATGGAATATATTCTACAATAAATCCTACAACATAACAAATCCAATCCCTTTCTCTCACAAGGAGTCTGCCAAATATCATGTTCTTGCAGGAAAATCTACATTGGACAGACTAGTATATCTATACAAACTTGGCTTAAGGAAAATATTATTGACACCAATCATATTCCCCTTAACAAATCTATTATCACCAAAGATTCCCATAACTCTAGACACCTCATTTGTGTTGACCAAACCAACAATATTGAATCCACCTCCCATTACTCTTTGCACCTCATCTGAGAATCCATTGAAATAGAAAAATCGACCTAACAATTTCAGACATGGGGATGGCTATAAGTTCATTCATTCCTAGAAACCCTTAATCCATAATATCGTTCATTAACCATCCCCCTTTTGTCTTTATGTTTTATCTTCTATAGTTATCGGTTATCTCCCCTCCCCTCCTTCATTCATTCATTCCTAGAAGCCCTTAATCCATAATATCGTTCATTAACCCTCCCCCTTTTGTATTTATGTTTTGTATTCTATATTTATATGTTATATTTCCTCCCTCCCCTCCCCTCCCCTCCCCATCCACCACTTTTTATCTTGGATCCCCTTCCTTACTTTCCAAATCATTCTAACTCATTGTAATTATCTGATTTCTATTATTTTTTCTTGTTTTATTCCTTCCAACCAAATGCATTTGTTAAATAAATAAATAAATAAATTTTAAGAAGTTAAATTTCATTTCTCCTCTCATTTCCCATCTCCTCCCCTTATCTAACATTTTCACTTCAACTTAAGCTTCCTTTAACCTCTTTCACCTTTTATTCATATTATTATTTAAACCTCCCCTTCTAGTTCAATATATTTATTTCACCTACATACATACATATCATGTTTTTTCTTCTACCTAGTGTAACTTTTAATTTTATTATTATCAATATAATTATTTTGGATATTTTTTATTTTTATTGATTTATTCATAATTACTCCTAATCATACCTTAATTGTTCAATTTTTTCCCTCTTTATATCCAATCCCTAGGCCTCACTTGTTTGTTACATCTTACCACTTTGATTTTATCCCTTGATGATAGGTGGAGTGTCAACTTGAAACGTCAGAACGTTTCTAAAACACGTCAAGTGCAATCCATAAATAGTATACCATAATCAAACACAAAACTCGCATTTATCAAGACAACATAGGAAGGATGTCAATGAGCCTACAACTTTGTTTGAGTGGGGTTTGTCTCGAAAAATCATAGTTGTTAAACTTGTCCATTAAAAATTAGAGCTATTGTAAATTAATATTAATATGCATAGTAAATGTGAAAATAAAACAAATTGAGATACTTCATATATTTATAACATGGTTGCTAATCCAAACATGAAAAAGTAGTCTAGTCTTAAAGAATGTTTTCTTATTATATAATCTCCAAATCCTAGCATAGATCTCCACGGGCTTGTTTATATTGATAGGTATAAATATAAAATAGAAACAGTCTTTAATAAATTTAATGTTCTTAACAAAATAATTATAAGTTAAACCGGATTGTTGACAAGTTTATTATACAATTTTATCAAATCATTCTCCCCTTAATGACTACATAAAGTAAAATGCTATGAATCTTAATAGCTAGTGCTAAAGTCTGGGGATACTCAAGATTCTTCTATATGTTTCAAGTGCTGCCACTTGTAAACACGTGTCAGACTCATGGTCAACGGAGTGGAACCACATACTTCAACAAATCTTTATTTGGTTTTTAACATCATGTAAGGTTTCACACTGCCTTCTCATGGTTCTATAACACCACCTCTAAACGTCCATGATATCCCCAACTTTCAAGCACTTCTATTGTAATGTAACTAGGGAGGTCTCTATGGAGGATATGGGGTACACAAGTAGTTACTCAAGGGGGATCAAATTAATGTAGTGTGTCCATAATCATGGAATAGGCCCACTTGGTAGTTGGTGGGTAATAAATAGGACCACTAGGTAGTTAGAGTGAATAATATAATAATAAAGGGTAGTTGGCATATACCCCAAGCTATACGTGAGAATTCCTTAGGGTCTAAAATAAGTACCCTTTATTATTATAATATTCCCTCTAAATACCTAATGACACTATTTATTACCCACCAACTACCAAGTTTGCCTATTCAATGATTATGAGAACATTACATTAATTTACCCCCTTGGGTACCTCCCTAAGTTCATTACATTTGCACTAATTGTAGTGTTATGCAACACATTGTTATGTTGTGCAATAGGTTGTAGAATGTTTTGCATCTCATTGTAGATTTCTACAACAACCTAAGTGGTTGTGTAATAGCACTCATACAACCAACATTAGTGCTCAAGGGACAAATAATCTCATGAAACATGTCAATATTCATCTTAGATTGTCAAAAATATTTGAAAACACATAAAAACATTTAAACTTACCCCATAGCCATCCATCTCCTTCTACAAGAAAATTGTCATATAATACAGAATTATATAGGAAAAAAGGGAATGGAACATGTTATAGAAGGCATCACATAGTGTCCAATAGGGATCCCTATCATATCCCACCTATTGAAGGTGTTTTACATCCCTGTGCAACCAAATGACTTATGCATGTAAATTCCCACAATTTTCAGAGGATTATGAATCTATATGAGCTTCATGTAGGTTGCTCCAATTACATTGGAAAGTAATAGAAATTGTCTCTCTTGTCATAATAACCTAATATTTTATCTACTTCTACCCAAGTGGCGGTTTCCTCATGGAGATTACTAGGAAAATTGGTTATGTATTACTTGTGGGATACCATATTAGTCGAAAGTGAAATATCATACTAATCCACTAAGTTACAAATTTTCTCAAAGCATTCATTTATAAAGAAATATTTCAATAGTAATAAAATTAGTATTAAAAAAGTGTTCCCTTTTCCTAAGAACGATAGTTAATTCATCCTATCTCCCGTGGTGGGAAATAAAGGATTCCATTTTATACAATTTGGTGGCAATATCACAACAATTGAAGGTATTGCTCTGCATTTGTTTCATCTTATAAACTATTGCAAGGTTTTCAATCAATTTGTTATGTTCTATGATGATGAAGTTGGGAATTCCATACCCAACCATAACCTAAAGGTAATTGGTATGGATTTCTTTAGTTTAAAATGTTTCCCATTTCTTTTGTCATTTGAGCCTATTCATCATGGATTAGGTAAATTCCCTTAACTCTACATCCATCTTCTATCATATTCCTTAAAAAAATCATGTAGGTAGAGTTCCACAAATACTTATCTCCTTCATTACAAGAAAAGAAATAAAAATAGAAAATTCAGTTGGTACACATATGGTGCAAGAACCAAGGATTATGTGTAGCAATTATTGGAATGTGGAATGCTATTATTGTTAGTGTAATGATGTATAGTTTGATGTTTTAATATCTTATGTCATCTTATCTAGCAAAGAAAGGCATAATTATTTGTCTTATGTAAAAGGAGTTGTCCTACATACATCATGGAGTAATACTATCATATTACCATTTATTATATAAGGAGGTGGAAAATCATTTATCCCACATGTATTATGGGATGTAATTCTTCCATACCTCTAGCTATATAATAGAGATGAAGGAGACCATTTTGGCTATGATGTTGGAAATAATGTGAACATTATTGTAAGGTTGTGATAAGCATATGTGGGTAGATATCAAGTGTAAGATTGGAGATTTCTGAAGAATAAAGAAGAACATAACTTCTCATGGATGTTTCTCCATTTGGGGTTTTACCATGTATATTTGGTTTACTATTTATTTTTCCCTTGTCTCTTACTTACTACTTGATTATTTGGTGCTTGTATGGCTAGAAGGTTGGACTAGTAGATTCTTGATATTGATTTACATGTTAGTATAGTTATTGTTGTATGTTTATGCCTGTTTTCTCAATAATCTAACATGGTATCAGACTTGATTACTATGCTCAGTAATTTTTTGTTAATTATTTTTCAAGCACCAAGTTCTTCAATTTTTATTGGGCCCTCCATATCTAGTAGGTTTTACATAAGATTTAGACAACCCTCATGGTTTTTCTTTAGATATGGGAATTTTTCTACATGTTTGAGATTTCTTTCTCAAAACCCTAACCTTCGCCATTTATTTTTCATCATTTTTTCAAGTTTTCCTTGGTTTTTTAGTAGATTTGTGTTGAAATCCAATCTATACTAACTTGTTATTAATCATATATCTTTCTTTTAGCATATATGGTTGTTTGTTCATCTTTGGTTGTGTTTCGTCACAAGTTCCTATCCAAATGAAGACTGCTTCGATCCATATTTATGTGAGAACAAAATGAAAGAACATATACAAAACCACATACATATATATATATTGTGAGGAACATAATGATATAGTAAACTCGGATTCTATTAAATGAATGAAAAATAATCAACTATAAAATAAAAGAAACTAGAATGGTGGTAGTTATATCTTTGAGAAGAGATGTGGCGGCTATGCTCATTCGTGTCAAGTTGATTACAAAAGGAGGAAGAAAGGGCCTTTTATCATAATAATGAGGAGGAAAACCTAAAAAATCCAAAAACCTAACACTAGGAGATGAACTGTAAAAAGGTTTGCGGGCCTTGAGGTGGTTAGTCGGGGTGTTAAATTCTCAAGGGCACAACTTTGCATACAATCTCCATTTATGGAGTTTGGTAGCTCGTTCAAAAGGTCTAGCCGAGAAGAAAACATTTTGGACATCTAGATTCCCTCAACTGTGTCTCAATTGTTGTGTCAAAAAAAATTCCGTTTAAGGCCTCAAAACAACTCGAGAATTTTCAGGTCCGAAAAACCATGAAAACTGTCAAAGTGGAAAAATTATTTTGAGCAAGTTGAATAGGTGGTTGGCTACCAATATCTATTTTGACTAGTATGATGACTTGAAAATACATCAAAATATCAGACTAGAAAAATTGTTTTGAATCATTGGAATAGGTTGGTGCCCACCAATACCCATCTAAATCATGCTTTTGTAAATTTTAATTTCAGGAAGTTTTGGGCATCCACACGCCTTTCCTTTATAGGAGGTGCATACACATGCAATCTAAACACTAGTAAATTGTGTGGGACATGTTACCCACACACCTTGGCCACTAAAAAAGTGTGTGGGTCTTGTTTTTCTATGAAAAAATCATTGGAATCTAAAGTGTTTTCAATGTTTCTGTTGTGCGTTCGCAGATCCATTGGTAATGTTTTGGGAGGGTTTCGTCATTGGTGAGAAAAAATAGTTTTGTTTGTTGTTATTTTCTAATCATTAGCTTCTTGTTATTTGCTTTCATTAGGATTCAGTTTATTGTTTATCACTATGAGTTCAAAGGTGGCTTCTATTACTGAATTAGTTAGGACTAACTATCTTGCTTGGAAGAGAAAGATGATTGATGTTCTTACGAGTAAGAATCTTTGGTTCTTAGTTAAAGGTGAACAAACGAAACTAATTGATGCTACACAATTAGCTATATGGGAAGATTGGTGTGATCAATCAAGGGGACTCATTAGTGAAAAACTATTTCATATAGTTTATAGGTACATATTGAGGTTGAAGATAGCGCGATTGAGGAATGGAAAACTTTAGCTTCTTTATTTGATAAATATTATGATGATTCTACTTATTATCTTGAAAAGAAGATTCATGAGCTACATCCTAAATATTTTGATAGAATTGAGTCATTTCTTGTTGAAATAAAAACCTATAACGAAAAACCAAATAATTGGGGTAAAGATTACAAGAAAAATGATAATGTCCTTGTTATTCTTGTGAAGAAAAAGTTACCTTCTACCTTTGATTTGTTCATCCAAACTAGGAATAAGGCCATTGAAATGTCTAAAGGTTATGTGTCAACCTCCTTTCAATATTTTTGTAAAGGCCTGATATGTGAGCAAGATATATTAATTGCTTCTGGTCAATTAACTAATAGTAAAGCTCTAATGGCACATGGTAAAAAGAATCCTAATAAAGGTTTTAATAAAAAACCTAAAACGCATACTAAGAGTTCACTCCATCACTCTTCTAAGGATTCCTCTTATGATGCTCCTAAAATAAGTCCTTCAAAGAATGGCAGGTAGCTATGTGTGACTATTATGTTCACCTAGGTAATTCCTCTTCTTTTATGGAATGGATTATGGATTTTGTCATTCATAATCATATGACTAGTGTGCTTATTTAATTACACTAATAAGCACACCATGCAAAAAGTTTCAACTAGTGATGGTAAACAACTTTCAATACTAGGATCCAATGATGTTAAAGTTCCTAATGGTACATAGGAATATGTTTTTAATGTTCAAGGCATGCCTATCAATTTTATTTTTGTTTATTATTCTTTCCAAAATGGTTATAATTTTGAAGCATGGATAGATAAATTGTTAAACTAGTAGGAACAAGGAAGGTCTTCTTGCATGCAGAAGACTTAAATTAGGAAACCAATTGTATTTAATTTACTTTCTTAAGTTTAATTTGGAAAATAAATTAAAGTGATCTAAATTAACTTTGTGAACCACTAGTTAAAGTGAAATTGAAATTAGGGTTTTTGCTTTCCCACTAGTTAAAGTGAAAGTGAAATTAGGGTTTTCGCTTTACCTAAAGTTATAAAAGAGAGATAAATTGGTGGAGAGAACACACACACTTGTATTCCGACAGAGACGGGATACAGATAGGGAGAGAAAGTTAGGCAAAGGATTTAGCTGAGAAGATGGAGGAGCGAGCAGTAGGATCATCGAGATTCGTACAGCTGGACCGTACACTCACACAAGAGGGTGTTGAGGTTTAGCTGGGATTTGCCCAGTGATTCTACCGGGTACTACATTCGCCAGGTTTGGGTGAATTTACAGTGATTGTAAAAGTTCCATATTTTCTCATAATAAAATCTATATCTGACTGTTGCACCGGTTTTCCCATCTTGAGTTTTTCCAGGGGATTCCATACCCAAAATAATAGTGTCAATATCATGATGTGATGTTGTGATTTATTTCTTGGTTTTATATTCCGCTGCATATTGTAAAAGGTATTCATGTGTGGTTATCAGTTGATATTTTGGATGCACAGTTTAGCCCTAGTTGAGTATTAAAGGAAAATTTACATGGTATCAGAGCTCTGGTGAGCTAAAGCTGAGAGATTTGTAGTAGCAGTGATAGATCGGGGGAAGATCTATAGGAAGACACAAACCTAGAATTCCAGATCTAGGGTTTGATAGGTACACTTCACTATGGTCGTACAGTTGAGAGTTGAGGATAGACTCTAGGGTGCTCGGAACTTTCCTACATGGAAAGAAAGGATCACAAGGATCCTAAATGTTGGTGATGCAAAGGAGCACATTGAATCCACGAAGGTTGCACCCACAGATCCGGAAGATTTAGCAGCTTGGAAGAAGATTGATTCCAGAGCCATGTTAATTATCATGGATGGAGTGAAGGACCATATAGTCCCTCACATTTCTGGTAAGAAGACCACAGCACAGATGTGGACGACTTTGGAGAGTCTGGACCAAAGCAAGAACGAGAACCGGAAGACGATGTTGCAAGAGAGGATGTGCAGCACCAAGATGACTAAGGGAGGAGGAGTGGTGCCTTATCTCATGAGGCTCACATAGATCAGGGATGAGCTTGGAGTTGTTATCTCTAAGAAAAATGATGAGGAGCTAGTTCGAATAGCCCTCAATGGCTTCTCTAAGCCATGGGACACCTTTTTCAAAGGTGTTGTGGCTACGGAGAAGCTCCATGACTGGCAGAGACTATGGGATGACTTTGTGCAGGAGGAGACCCGCATGGGTCAAGGATCAGGCTCATCCAGCAATGCACCACAGATTGTGGATGAGGAGGCTCTAGCCCTTACAGGGAAGAGCAAGGGGAAGAAAAAGAGGAAGAAGGATGGTAAGAAGAACCTTGATGTTTCAAAGGTCAAGTGTTTTATCTACCACAAACAGGGACACTTTGCCTCCCAATGCCCAAACAGGAAGAAGAAGAGTAACACTCACATGGCTGGATCTACAGAGGTGGATGAGTTCATCAGGAACTTCGATGAGGAGTTTTGCTTGATATCTTGCATGGGAAGCACCACAGGGAGCAGCATATGGTACATTGATAGTGGAGTATCTAGTCACATGACTGGACAGAAGAGAATCTTCAAAGACTTGTAGGAGGGTGGAGCAGGGATTCACGTTGAGTTGGGTAATGATGCATGGTATCAGGCACAAGGAGTTGGCACTGTTTCATTTGAGAGGGAGTCTAGAAAACCCCTCAGTTTTGTTGATGTGTTATATGTTCCAGGACTGACCAAGAACCTTATATCAGTCTCCACTCTAGAGGACAAGGGATATCAGGTGAATATCTGTGACCATAGAGTGTATATCAGGCCCAAGGGGTCAGATAGGAGCTTGGATCAGATGATTGGCAGAAGGAGAGGGAAAGTGTACAAATTACACTTTGAGCCTGCAAAGGCTCTAGTCAACGGCAGCAGCAGCAGTCAGGGTGAGTTGTGGCATAGGAGGATGGCACACTTACACCATGGAGCACTGAAGCATTTGAGACAGGAAGTCATTGGAGTTCCTCAAGTACAGGAGGAAAATCATAACCACTCCAAGGGTTGTGATTTGGGGAAGAACATCAGGAAGCCTTTCCCACAGAGTGAGCAAAAGTCTAAGGAGCCTTTGGACTTGGTGCATTCATATGTATGCAGACCTATGAGTGTCCATCTGTTAAGTGGTTACAGTTACTGTGTAACCTTCATTAATTACTATTCTAGGAAAACCTAGTTCTATTTCCTGAAGGCCAAGTCAGAGGTATTTGAGAGGTTCTAAGAGTTCAAGACTCTTGTGGATAACCAAACAGGAAAGAAGATTCGGGTGTTGAGGACAGACAACGAGGGTGAGTACACTTCCAATGAGTTCATGGAGTATTGTTCGGCTGAGGGGATCAAGAAGGAGCAAACTGTGCCCCATACCCCACAACAGAATGGAGTTGCAGAGCGGAAGAACAGGACTATGGTTGGATCATCCAAGGCCATGCTATTTGATTAGGGATTACCAATATTCCTCCAGGCCAAGGCATACAGGGCTGAAGTATACATTCAGAACAGGTGTCCCCACATAGCCTTGGGGAGGAAGACACCGGAGGAGGTCTTCACAGGCACTAGGCCAGATGTGAGTCACATTCGCATATTTGGCAGTGTCTACTATTGTCATGTTCATGTAGACAATAGGAAGAATTTGGACCCTTCTGGAGAGAAGGGGTTACTTGTTGGTTACAGCAATATTTCAAAGACATATAGAGTTTACATTCCTACTCGCAGGAGGATCATTGTGAGAAGGGATGTCCAGTTCGATGAGGACAGGATCTTGCAGAGATATCTGGACTTACTAGCAGAGCAACAACCATCACAAGAGTCGAGAGTCAAGTTGGAGGATCTAGATGTACAGGTACAGACATAGAGCACAGGTTCTAGTGGTCAGAGGGATTCAGGTGGACAGGATCCTTCAATCATTGACTTGAAGGATGAGTTGCGGCAGGAGACAGATATCCAGCAGCCGTAGCAGGTTTACACTAGGCCAAGGCCTAAGTGGTTTAGATACACAGTACAAGATTCCAGGCAGATAGATCCTCCATAGACATCTTTTAGACAGAGTGTACCACCATAGAGGCTTAGTTATATGGAACTGATGACATAGTTGATTAACTATGAACCTTCCAGCTTCGGGGAGGCCACACAACATGGTGTGTGGTAGGAAGCTATGGTTGAGGAGTATGACTCCATTATGAAAAACCAGGTATGGAAGTTTGTGCTGAGGCCACAAGGGAAAAAGGTGGTGGGATCCAGATGGATCTACAAGGTGAAGCATGCAGCAGATGGAAGCGTGGATAAGTACAAGGTGCACTTCATGGCAAAGGGGTTTTCACATAAGGAGGGTATTGATTATGAGCAAACCTCCACCCTTGTTTCTAGGTATTCTTCCATTTGGACCATTATCTCACTAGCAGCTGAGATGGGTTGGCGTGTCCATCAGATGGACGTCAATACTGCCTTCCTCAACAGAGTGATAGAGGAGGAGGTCTATATTGAGCAGCCAGAGGAGTTTGATGTGGAGAACAGGCAAACGAATGTTTGCAAACTACATCAATCTCTTTATAGGCTCAAGCAGACACCTCGAGCATGGTACTCGAGGATTGACAGCTATCTATAGGAGATGGGATTTCAGCGGAGTGAGGCTGACCATAACCTGTACTTCTTGACAGGTGAGGTGCCTCTCATACTGGTCTTATATGTGGATGATCTCTTTTTGACAGGAGATGAGAGTTTTATTGGAGACTGTAAGTCCAACCTTGCAGTAGAGTTTGAGATGAAAGACCTTGGGCTAATGCATTACTTTTTGGGCTTGGAGGTTTGGTAGAGAAATGGTTGCTTCTTCATCGGACAGGGGAAGTATGCAATAGAGATCCTGAAGAGATTTAGGATGGAGGACTGCAAGCCTCTAGCCATACCCATAGCTTCCAACTGGAGGAAGATTTATGCATCAAGATTAGACGTATTTGATCCTACCTTGTATCGTCAGTTGATCGGATAGCTTATGTATATGGTCAACACTCGACCAGACATCATCTTTGCATTCAACTCTTTGATTCAGTTCATGGTGGACCCTCAGAGAGTGCATTGGACGGCTGCGAAGCACATACTTCGCTACATCATAGGTATAGTGGAGTATGGATTGGTTTATGAGTGCAGGGGGAGTGTACAGTTAGCAGGTTTCACAGATGTTGACTGGGTAGGATGTGCACAGGACCGGAAGAGTACTTCAGGTTGTTGTTTCAGCATTAGATCAGGGTTTGTCTCTTGGTTCAGCAGGAAGCAGAAGTCAGTTGCATTGAGCTCGGTAGAGGCTGAGCACATGGTAGCTAGCATGGATTCTTGTGAGGGTATGTGGCTGAAGAAGTTACTTGCAGGGTTGTTCGAGTGTGAGCTAGAGGCTACAGTAGTTCACTGTGACAATCAAAGTGGCATCAGGCTATCTGAGAATCCAGTGTTCCATGACCGGAGCAAACACATAAACATCAGATACCACTTCTTGAGAGATTGTATTCAGAGGGGAACCATTTGCTTGGAGTACATACAGACAGATGAGCAGGTGGTGGACATTTTCACCAAGTCACTTTGTAGAAAAATCTTTGTAAAGCTCAGGGACAAGTTGGGGTTGCTACTGAATCCCTTCCTCGTTGAGAGGGAGTGTTAAACTAGTAGCAACAAGGAAGGTCTTCCTGCATGCATGTGTTCTTGCATGCAAAAGACTTAAATTAGGAAACCAATTGCATTTAATTTACTTAGTTTACTTTGGAAAATAAATTAAATTGATCTAAATTAACTTTAGTGAACCACTAGTTAAAGTGAAAGTGAAATTAGGGTTTTTGCTTTACCACTAGTTAAAGTGAAAGTGAAATTAGGGTTTTCGCTTTACCTAAAGTTATAAAAGAGAGATCAATTGGTGGAGAGAAAACACACACTTGTATTCCGATGGAGATAGGATACAGACAGGGAGAGAAAGTCAGACAGAGGATTTAGCTGAGAAGACGGAGGAGCGAGCAGCAGGATCATCGAGCTTCGTACAGCTGGGCCATACACTCACACAGGAGGGTGTTGAGGTTTAGCTGGGATTTTCCCAATGATTCTTCTATGTACAGCATTCGCCATGTTTGGGTGAATTTGTAGTGATTGTAAAAGTTCCACAATTTCTCATATTAAAATCTATATCTGACTGTTGCATCGGTTTTCCCATCTTGGGTTTTTCCGGGGGTTTCCATACCCAAAATAATAGTGTCAATATCGTGATGTGATGTTGTGATTTATTTCTCAATTTTATATTATACTGCATACTGTAAAAGATATTCATGTGTGGTTATCAGTTTATATTTTGCATGCACTGTTTAGCCCTAGTTGAATATTAAAGGAAAATTTACATAAATATGTTCTAAAATATATCAAACATAACTTCAAATTTGTTTCTTTCAATCTTGTCGATCATTATGTAGGTTTATATAATAACTTTACCAATTTTAATTCAATTAAAGATCAAGATTTTTATTCCTATTTTTTTAACTAAAACAACTAAGTTATATTAAAATAGACAGCTACGTCCAAACCATGCAGATGATAGAGAGTACATATATAAGCAAAAAGGATAGTTTTTCTCCTAGAGTTCAAAAATTCTAGAGTCTCTAGACTTTGTCCATATCTTCCTGATTCTAGTCTTAGCTCCTACGATTATACTTGTATAAACTCTTATAAATATATTACAAAAAAACTTTATTTTACATACATAATTTAAATAAACACCTGATAGATAGAAAAAAAATGTAGGTCTATACGCATGTAGCGTTGTTGTTGACTAGTTGGTATTGGGTTTTGGATGCAGGGGATGGTTTTCATTCTTCTCCACAGTTGTCTCCTCCAGTTATGGACCCTAAAAAGTCTAGGGAGTTCCCACCAAAGATTTCACCTTGTTCTCTATTATGCTTATACGAGGGGCCATTTCTCATTTCAAACCTTTAATTACCTCACAATGCTCTCTCCCTCTTCCCTTTAGGAATCTAACCTCCATCTCAAGCTTGTAATTTTATCTTTCAACTTGTCCAATTGGGAACTTGAAATCTATTAGCACAAGTTGGAATCCTTATTTTTTTCTTCGGTCCTTTTCTCCAAGTTTTGCTTCCAACCATCCAAGCTATTGAGGATAAAATCCATTGTTTCTTCTAAATCAATAATTCCTTTTTTGCATTAGTGCATGGAATCCAAGCTCTGAGAGTTGAAGTCATCCATGACGACTCTAACCTCTCTCTCTACACTACCATGGTTCTCAACATCGACTTTTGGCTGGATTTCTAAAATAAACTAGACGGATAACTTCCTCAGATGCACACAAATCCTTATATCCTACATTTCTTTCATAGTATCAATGATAATCTCGACACCCTTCTTCTTCCTCATATCGAAAAAATCACCACACGCTGCAAGGTTTATATGAAAGTATCGGGACTTAAATTGGTTCAGTACATGACTTGACCAAAAGCACGTGTTTCCTCATCTGATCATGCACCCTACTTGCCACCTTAGGGTATGACGATGTATTTGTTCAACACTTGTCATTCAAACTTTAAAATGGAAGAGTCCCAAAAATGCAAGAGATACTTAGGAGATATGGGATGGATGGGTGACTCCCACCAATTTTCATAATTCTGAGCCTTTGCGTACAAGCGAAGTTGTCCTATATAATTGCTTCCTAGTTCTGAGTTCTTTTGACAGGGAAATCTTTGAAAGAATCCAAATCCTCGCTCCTCAAAAAATTTATAGAAATTATCCTACCTAAGAAAGGGTCTTTTGGGTGACTTTTTTAATTAGGCAATGAATTAGCATTTTTGAGTTTCTTATTACAATAAGTTCCTTGTGGCATTTTTTGGATTCTAATTCAACCCCCTTCTAAAGGAACAAAATTTCTACATTATTATTTGAAGCAATGCCAATCCCCCACACGAACTTTAATTTTTTTTATTCATTAAGGTCATTTGAATCCAATCCATCCATGGGATAGCATATAAAAACTCAGATTGTATCCCAAAATGGGCTCCAAAGGATCCTTTATCCACACTTTTAGAAAAGACTCTGAAATTTGAATCCCATAGAATCAACACAAAATGGTTTTCTTGACAAGTTCCATAATGTTGGTCTCTTGTATTTATTCACCAATCATTAGCATATGTCTCGTGGTATTCCATTTAACAGTATGACTCTTTTTATTTGGAGAAGCAAGGTTGTTCCTCTTAGTTACACCTCCTAAAGGATGCTCCTGATTTCTAAAGGGAGATTGGAAACCTGCCAAGAGTTCAACACTAAGTATTTCCACGTGCGCAAAAATCTCACTACGCAAAAGACTTGGTAAGCCTCGGCCATGACACTTGGGGTTTCTCTTTCGGCGATGAATAGGGTTCTGTTAGCGAAGATGGTTGTGACAGGTTTTGTTTAAAGTGTAATTTGTACGAGCCATAAGGCCATATCTCTGTTATGATATGTTGTGTTTATATATACTAGGGTTTTCTTTGCAGACTTGTAAATATTGGATAACAATTTAAAGCCATATGGCTCAACCATTTCGGTTGTTTAAAGACTATTAACTGATAGAAACATTTTGGGTTTTAAAAACTTGTTTTATTTTTAATATACTTTACACTCTCCAGAGTAATTGAGGTCTTTCATTCTGAGATGTTTGTGTTTGATTTAAAATGTATTTTATTATAATAAAATTTTAGAGTTTTATTTTTACTATAAACAAAAACTTGAGGAAATAAAGAAAAAGAAATTTTTACTGTCGGGCGATTCGATCTTATGACCTGGGTAAAGTTGTATAAAAGATTTAGTATAATGTAATTTTATTTCTTTCACTCTATTTATTTATATATAATAAACAGATTTTTACCCAGTTTGGTATAATTTCATTTGGATATAATATTTATATAAAGCAGGTTTGTAACAAATAAATAGTGAGGGTTTGGAGGGAAGCTAGGCTTTGAAGGGAAAGGAATAATTTGGTTTTCTTTTTGACAGGTTTTCTTATTTAGGTTTAGACCCAAGAAAAACTATAGCCTTTTATTTTTCTTTTTTTTTATACTATGATTATTTTATTATGTTTACTATTAATTATTTGATATTTGATGTTTTATTTACAGTATTACTGAAATTACTTATTTGTTTTTTGTAAAACCTAAGTTATTACTACAATTTCATTATATTGTTTATATAATCTAAATTTGCTCATATTTACATTATTTTTATGTTATGTAATAGTTAATAATTATATGTAAATATATTAGGTTAAGCCTTAAAGATAATAATTTTTACTGTGTTAAAAAAAACACAGTTACACAAACTGTGTAATGGTTTTCTTTTAGTAAACATTATTTTAAGATACTTTATGGTTATAAATTAAACAGTTGTATTTAACTAATGAACTTCTGAAATAGAGGAATTCTTTCTTTTAAACATTTCTATAAAGATTAACACTAGAAAGTAAATCATCAGATTCCTACACATCTTGATTTGATTTATTCATCAAACTTAATTTCACCTACTGTACTAGAGTACTACCTCTTCAGAGGTGTGGAAAAATACAGTCAGGTAATTCATTCGTCAGTAAATTTAAACTAACCATAATCATTTATTCTAATACATATTTAACCAGAATTTATCTATCTTTGAACAATAAAATATTTAACTAACTAATTTTAATAAAAACAAATGAAGCAGTCATGTAAATACATTAACTCCTAAATTCATACATTCGAGTTCCTATGCTTGCATAAAGAAAATTTAATAACATTTAGAACCTAGTAATATAGCATAGGAGACAACAGCCTAAGGAGACCGTTCCACCCAACCAAATTCTTAAAGATAGCTTAGCAGATAGGCTTAGGACCCCTGAGCCTGTCTACTATTCTACCTGGTTGAAAACAATGGGTGAGAGAATGGGTTAAGAAACCCCTGCAACTCCACAGATTGATCAGCAGTAAAAATTCTGCTTATAGTAGTAAGAACTCAGGAAAAATAGTTGCACTAGTTCAGTAATCATCACTTTCCCACTCAAACACTTCTGACTATCCCCTCCATCGAACCTCTTGTGCACAAATTTCACTCAGAAATTTCACAAGTAAAAGATTGAATAGCCCCAGCTGAATTCGATGGGTAGTTTATAAGCATGCCTAGGTCTTTTGGATCAGTTTTTCACTTAATGAGCCACCTGCTCTTGTTCACTTTCTTGGGGAACATGACCACAAAAATAGGGAAGTTGCCTCCTGCAACATCTAGAAGTAGTTTGAGGATGCTGCCAAGTGTCAATCTTCTCTCAACCCAGCCTATTCCACCAAGTGGCCAGTAGACACTCATTTAATAGCCTCCTTAAGATGTTGTCTCATTGTTTATTTATTAATTAATAAAATATTCAGCAATTAAATACAATTATCCTTGACCCCACTTGGTCAATAATTACAAACTTTATAATAAAATTAAAGAATAATGTCTTCTCAAACATAAAATGTTTTTGCAAATCTGGGGTATGTGACATACACACCCCCTTAAATATAACATCATCCTCGATGTTATTTTATTCATCATCCTCAAAGTTGCCTTGGAACAGAATTGGACATGTTTCCCGCATATGACTCTCCAATTCCCAGGTGGCTTCTTCTGGACTAAGATGCTTCCATTGCACCTTCACCTATCCAATGGTTCGATTCTAAAGCAAGATCTCCCTCTTGTCGAGGATACAATCTGGTTCCATTATAAAATCTCCTTCAGGTTCCACTTGCACATCATTCCAATTTATAACATGAATAGCATCATGTACATATCTTTTTAAAACAGAGACATAAAAAACATTATGAACTTTTAAATTTGGCGGTAAATCCAATTAGTATGCCACCTGTCCCATTCTGGACAGTATTTCGAAAGGCCCACAATATTTGGGTGCCAACTTAGCACAACTTCCTAACTTTAAAGAACTCTTTGTAGGCTTTACCTTTATACAAACATGTTCACCCACCTAGAACTCTTTCTGAGTTCGTTTAAGATCTGCTTGACTTTTCTATCTGTCTTGTGCAACCTTTAAATTACCTTGCACATGCTTTACAATTAACTCCATCTCCTTTAATAGCTCAGGTCTTAGTACTAAATTTTCAACTGAGTTACTCCATGAGATGGGGGTATTGCACTTTCTTCCATACAAAATTTCAAATGGGTTGTATCTTGTTGAAGCTTAGTAGTGGTTGTTATACGCAAACTCTACCAAGTGTAAGTAATCCTCCCATTTACCTGGTTATTCTCTAACATACATCCTTCGCATATCTTCCAATATTTGATTCACCCTTTCATTCTATCCATCCGTCTGGGGGTGAAAAGATGTACTAAAATTTAAAGTAGTATTCAGACCTTTAAATAGAGACTTCCAGAAATTTCCTGTAAACTTAGGGTCTCTATCAGAAATTATAACTTTTAGTATCCCATGTAAACGAAATATTTTTTTCATAAATATTTCAGCAATATTAGTAGCCTTGTGGGTGGTCTTCACTGGTATAAAATGAGCTTCTTTACTGAGTTTATCAACGACTACTATAATTGAATCATTTTGATTCTGATTTCTAGGTAAACCTGTAATAAAATCAAGACTGGTTATTCCCCATTTCCATCTAGGGATGGATAATGGTTGTAATAAACCAGCTGGATGTTGGTGTTCAGTCTTAACCTATTGACATTCAAAGCACCTGGCAATGTATTCTTCCAGTTCATTCTTCATATTTGGCCAAAAATTATCTTTCTGTAACATGGTTATAGTCTTTTGATAGCCAAGATGTCCTGAGTAAGGATTCTTATGTATTTCATTTAAAATCAGCAACTTAATTTTAGGTACATTAGGTATATACAACCTGTTTTTATAAAGTATTAATCCTTTTTCATTTATATTATACCCTGTACTTCAACTTTCAGTTACATTTTCTGCCACTTTAGCTTGTAATTTCTGATAATTTTCATCCAATTTTACTCCTTCCTCCAGTTGATCTTCTAAATCTGTTTTATAAGTGTTGATTGTCGCCACAATGTTTAGTCTTGCATTTCTACTTAGAGCATCAATGACTTTATTTTATTTTCCCTTAATATGTTGGATCTCGAAATCGTACTCGCTAAGGAAAGTTAGCCACCTAGCTTGCCTTGCATTTAAATTTGGTTGATCCAACAAATATTTTAAACCCTTATTATCTGTCATTAACATAAATTTTCTTTCGATTGAGTGATGGCGCCACATCTTAAAAGCATGTATGACAGCAGCCAATTCTAAATCGTAGGTAGCGTAATTTTTTTCATGAATCTTAAGTTTCCTAGACTTGTATGAAATTATGTGTCCTCCTTGAGTTAAGACCCCACCTAGACCACCGTTGCATGCGTCAGTGCATACGACAAAGCCCTTATTAGGATCAGCAATTCTTAAGACTGGTGCAATAGTTAATAATGTTTTTAATTTCTTAAAACTTTCTTCACATTTTTTATGCCACTAGAATTTATTTCCTTTCTTATGTAAAGAAGTTATGGGATTTGTGATTCTTGAGAATCCCTCAATGAATCTTCGATAGTAACCGGTAATCCCCATGAATGATCGCACGTCAGTCATATCCTTTGGGACCGGCCATTTTTCAATTGCTTTTATCTTTTCTGGATCAACCAAGATCCCATCTTTAGTTATTACATCCCCCAAGTATTGTATTTTATCTTTAAAGAAGTCGCACTTACTGAATTTAGCATAAAGTTGATGTTCTCTTAACACTTGTAAAACAATTTTTAAGTGCTCCTCGTGTTCTTCTTTAGACCTAGAATAAATTAGAATGTCATTAATGAAAACCGCTACAAATTTATCGAGATACTTATGCAATACATTATTCATTAAACACATGAAGACAACCGGGGCATTAGTGAGCCTAAATGGCATGACAACAAATTCACAGTGACCATATCTGGTCCTAAAAGTTGTTTTAAAAATGTCTTCATATTTGATCTGAACTTGATGGTAACCAAATCGTAAATCAATCTTTGAAAATACAGTCGCTTCGCGCAGCTGATCAAACAGATCATCTATGTAGGGCAATGGGTATCTATTTTTAATGGTCATTTTATTGAGTTGACGGTAGTCAATGCATAAGCGTAGAGTATCATCCTTATTTTTAACGAAAATGACAGTTGCTCCCCAAGGAGACACGCTTGGTCTTATATACTTTTTATCAATAAGTTCCTTTAATTGTGATTTTAATTCGTTAAGTTACAAAATATTCATCCGATAAGGAGATTTTGAGTTGGGTACTGCATCTGGTACCAACTCAATAGTGAAATCTAGTTCCCTTTTCGGAGTCAGTCCCAGAATTTCTTCCAAAAATACATCCGAATACCCCCTCAGGATTGGAATATCTTCTAGTTTTAGTTTATCTTCATTATTAATTTGTTCTTCATCAGTTACAGTTATAGCTAAAGCTTTACCTCCTTTCTAAACAACTCTCTTTAATTGCAAGGTAGAAATTTGTCTGATAGCTTTTTTCCTAGGAATTCCTGTTACGATTACTGTTTCTCCTTCATTATTTACGCATGTAAAAGTTTTATCAAAACAATTCAAGACTACTCTATGTTTATCTAACCAGTCCATACCAATTAACACGTCATATGATCCTAACGAAAGTACATTTAGCTTCACAGAAGTTTCAAACTGATTCGTAAATAAAGTACAGTCTTTTACAAAATTAATCACTTTTCTTTTTGCTCTTGTAGCTAGTTGAACCAGCCATGACTTTATAAAATTACCTACTGGTAATTTGCATTTTTCTACTAAACTAGGAGAAACATAACTCAGGCTAGCCCTTGGGTCAATTAAGATAGAAATGGGTGTTTGATTCAGCTTACCTTCTACTTCCACCATGGAAGTTTGATAATCAGCCTGCCTGTTTTCCAATGTCGTGTTGATCCTGGGCATCCCCCTTGCTAAGTCACCAACAATCATCTCTTCCTACGTTGTATGAATGTTGTTGGTAGTCTTTTTTCTGTTAGGGTATACTGATGCATAATGAGGTCCATTACAATCCCAACATTTTATCGGTTCTTTACGTTCACTATTCTTAACGTAGTTGCTGTGATTATTACCAGGTTCTTTATTTCTAGGGCCATTAGGGTTTGACTGTGAATTACCTTTATTTCCTTGAAAATTCTTATTAGGAAAATTACGTGCATTATTATTCCCAAATTTTCGATTAGGTGTGAAACCCAGGCTTCTTATGTTCAAAATTATTAGACCTCTTGGCCTTCCACTTTGCCATGTTTTCCCTTTTTCGATTCTGCTCATAGCAAAAATTTGCATTTTGCATAGACTCTTCAAGGGTTTTAGGATTATCGTATTCAATTCTATATTTAATGTGAAAAGGTAAACAGCTCAGAAAACGCTGCACCTTGGGCTTCTCGTCCACAATGTACGGCACGTAACGTAGTAAACTTAAAAAATCATTGTTTAATTCCTTCATGTTCATAGTCCCCGACTTCAGTTCGCAGAACTCTTTAGCTCACTCTTCATAGTACTGTTCCGACAGAAACTTCTTTTTAAAGTATTTTTTAAAGGTACTCCAGTTAATATTATTTTCCTTAATACCTTTTACTCGTTTTAAATCCTGCCACCAGATATCTGCCTTTCCAGTTAAGTTGTAAATGGCCATTCTTGCTTTTAGCTAGTTGGAGTAATTATAGATTTGGAAATACTTCTTCATTCCAGACAACCATGCTTCGGCTTCCTCCCCTTTCTCAGTTTCACTATTGAAAATTGATGGTTTAATCTTATTAAATTCTCCTGAAATTTCCTCATAAGGCTTATATTTTCTTTTTATAGATTGGTAATTATCTTCACTGCTATCTCTAGAGTACTGGCGATTCTTCCTATGTAAATCACCATAAATTTCAGAGGACAAACTACTTTCAATTTTAGAATGTTTAGACTTTTTACGTTTATGTTTGTAGGATGTATTGTCATATCCTATATGTTTATCCGTCCCTTCACTCTGAAATTTGTCCATCAATATCTGGTTTAGCTCCTCTTGAGCTCTTAGAATTATTTCGATCTCTTTTTTAACTGTTTCCATTTCAGTTTTTAATTCTTTAACAGTTTGTAACAGTTCAGAGGAATTGTTAGTTATTTCTTCTTTAACCGGTTATTTTCTCGAATTACTTTGTTCGTTCAATGGGGACCCTTCATCTGCATACTCTTCAAGTCCTTCCATCCCTGCAATTCTAGTTCAGAAAAATTTTCTGGTAACAACATTTCAAAAGAAAAATAATAAATCAGTATGCATGCATTTTATTTATTGTAAGGTCTAATCTAGGTACTAAAACAAATTCATTTATTAATTTCTATAGTACTTTCTTTATTAATTGCCTTCAAACTATAGTAATGAAGATCGATCTAGAATGTAATTGGTCTCAAGTAGTAAGTATTAAAATCAATTATTTATTTAATTGTGAGTGCAAGGTACTAAAGTTTGTTTCTTGCTTATTGAAGGAACTTTTCGGTTGTGTCGAGGCTTACTTAGCTTATTGAAGCTAATGCAATGAAATGATGATTCTTGTACAGGTCTTTTTACAGGTAAAAAGTTTTGTTCCCAGTTTCAGGATCGAGATTAATTATCTCAACTTGCAAAAGTAAAATACTCTCATATTTATTTAAATTAATGCTTTGTTAATGAAGGTATTGCCAAACCTATTTCTTTTCCAAATATTGAATTGGTTATGATATTGCAAAAATGTTTGAGGTCTATGTTTTTAACCCTCTTATTCTAGGCTTAAGAACATGATGTTTGCCTATATTATTTTTTTATTAATTTAAAAGCATAAGTACTTAGAAATACGAGCAAAATAGAACTTATGTTTTTAACCTAAACTATGAATATAACTTAATATAACTTGTGAGTCTTATATTTAACCTATCGTTGGTGTAATAGATCCTAATTCTACAAGCAACATTATAGAATGAAAATTCTATAAACTAATTCTTGCAATATTACTTTTACCAAAGTATTTCATATGCAATTGAATTAACATATGCACGAATGTTAACATAAACAAGAATTAACCTATGCCTATGTATTGTTATGTGGTTAAAGAATTGAACATTTGTATATGCGAAAATAATGATTTATGCAAAGTATAGATTTGATGTTGCCAAGGTATTTAATGTGTGTGTGTGTAAAAGTATACAATATATGCATATAAGCATAGTCTTGGCATTTAACAAATGTTTATATAGTTTTTTTAAATGATGCAAATCGAGACTATAGAGAAAACCCATACTATCTAGGAGGAAGTGGAATCCATGTGTGGATAAACTATTGGTTAGGGTTTTAAGAGTGACAACCTTAACTATAAACCTGACCAATTACGACCTGAAACATCACTTCTTTTTCTGACTTTTTCGTTGGTTCAAGGGTGGAGCCGGCAGGCTCATGGCCCTTTGGGCCTCCGTTGCCAAAGTTGAACCCTTACACAAAAATAAACACCCTTTTACAAGCGATATGGGCTCTTTGGCCTTCGTTTAGTGGCTAAAGGAACCATTTCTCGATTGATGTATTCCTGGTTCGAGATGTTAGTAAAAACTTGGCTTTTGTTTGTGGTAGTTACAACACTGCATTCTAGCTTCGTGCTGACGTTGTAGGCTGCAAGTTCTCTCGTTTGGTGGATTGATGCTACGGTTCTTTCACCAGGGTTGAGTGGGTTCAAGTAAACCTTATTGTGGTTGTGACTGACAGGTAACTGCTTTCATTTTTGTAAGAAAAGTCCATTTTTGTTTACAATGAGAAAGTTTTATTAAATCTTAATGCAACTACTTTGTTTTATGCAGGCTTGGCTACGACTTAGACTTGTTCTCCCAACGTTGAATAGAAAAGATTTCTTGGAAGAAACTAAGAGTTTTCGAGCTGAAAGCTCACTGCGCAAAAGACTTGGTAAGCCTTGGCCTTACCACCTAGGGTTTCTCCTTCGACGATGAATAGAGTTTTGTTAGCGAAGATGGTCGTGACATGTTTTGTTTAAAGTGTGATTTGTACAAGCCGTAAGGTCGTATCTCCATTATGATATGTTGTGTTTATATATACTAGGGTTTGCTATGCAGACTTGTAAATGTTGGATAACAATTTAAAGCCGTATGGCTCAACCATTTTGGTTGTTTCAAGATTGTTAACTGATAGAAACATTTTGGGTTTTAAAAACTTGTTTTGTTTTTAATCGATTTTATAGTCTCCAGAGTAATTGAGGTCTTCGGTTCTAGGATGTTTGTGTTTGATTTAAAATGTATTTTATTATAATAAACTTTTAATAAAATTTTAGGGTTTTCTTTTTACTATAAACGAAAACTTGAGGAAATAAAGAAAAAGAAAGTTTTACTGTCGGGCAAGTTCGATCTTATGACCTAGGTAAAGTTGTATAAAAGATTTAGTATAATGAAATTTTATTTCTTTCACTCTGTTTATTTATATATAATAAACAGCTTTTTACCCATTTGGATATAATATTTATATAAAGCAAGTTTGTAACAAATAAATAGTGAGGGTTTGGAGGGAAGCTAAGCTTTGAAGGGAAAGGAATAATTTGGTTTTCTTTTTGATAGGTTTTCTTATTTAGGGTTTAGACCCAAGAAAAACTATAGCATTTTCTTTTTCTTTTTTTTAATTTATACTCTGCATTTTTTTGTTATGTTTACTACTATTTATTTGATGTTTGATGTTTTATTTACAGTATTACTGAAATTACTTATTTGGTATTTGTAAAACTTAAGCTATTACTACAATTTCATTATATTGTTTATATAATCTAAAGTTGCTCCTATTTACATTATTTTTTGGTTTTGTAATAGTTAATAATTATATGTAAATATATTAGGTTAAGCCTTAAAGATAGTAATTTTTACTGTGTTCAAAAGAACACACTCACAAACTGTGTACTAGTTTTATTTTAGTAAACATTCTTTTAAGATACTTTATGGTTATAAATTAAATTGTTGTATTTAACTAATGAACTTCTAAAACAGAGAAATTCTTCCTTTTAAACATTTCTATAAATATTAACAGTAGAAAGTAAATCATCAAATTCCTACACATCTTGATTCGATTTATTCATCAAACTTAATTTCACCTACTGTACTAGAGTACTTACTACCTCTTCAGAGGTGTGGAAAAATACAGTCAGGTAATTTATTCATCAGTAAATTTAAACTAACCCTAATCATTTATTCTAATACATATTTAACCAGAATTTATCTATCTTTGAACAATAAAATATTTAACTAACTAATTTAAAAAAAAAACAAATGAAGCAGTCATGTAAATACATTAACTCCTAAATTCATACATTACAGTTCCTATGCTTGCATAGAGAAAATTTAATAACATTTAGAACCTGGTAATATAGCAGAGGAGACAACAGCCTAAGGAGCCCGTTCCACCCAACCAAATTCCTGAAGATAGCTTAGCAGCTAGGCTTAGGATCCCCAAGCCTGTCTACTGGTCCACCTGGTTGAAAGCACTGGGTGAGAGAGTGGGTTAAGAAACCCCTGCAACTCCACAGAGTGATCAACAGTCAAACTTCTGCTTATAGCATTAAGAACTCAGCAAAAATAGCTGCACTATTTGAACAATAAAATATTTAACTAACTAATTTTAATAAAAACAAATGAAGCAGTCATGTAAATACATTAACTCCTAAATTCATACATTCCAATTCCTATGCTTGCATAGAGAAAATTTAATAACATTTAGAACCTGGTAATATAGCAGAGGAGACAACAGCCTAAGGAGCCTGTTCCACCCAACCAAATTCCTAAAGATAGCTTAGCAGCTAGGCTTAGGATCCCCAAGCCTGTCTACTGGTCCACCTAGTTGAAAGCACTGGGTGAGAGAGTGGGTTAAGAAACCCCTGCAACTCCACAAAGTGATCAATAGTAAAACTTCTACTTATAGCATTAAGAACTCAGCAAAAATAGTTGCACTAGTTCAGTAATCATCACTTTCCCACTCAAACACTTCTGCCTATCCCCTCCATCAAACCTCTTGTACACAAATTTCACTCAGAAATTTCACAAGTAAAATATTGAACAACCCCAGCTAAATTCGATGGGTTGTTTATAAGCATGCCTAGGTCTTTTGGGTCAGTTTTTCACTTAATGAGCCACCTGCTCTTGTTCCACTTTCTTGGGGAACATGACCACAAAAATAGGGAAGTTGCCTCCTGCAACATCTAGAAGTAGTTTGAGGATGCTGCCAAGTGTCAATCTGCTCTCAACCCAACCTATTCCACCAAGTGGCCAGTAGACACTCATTTAACAGCCTCCTTAAGTTGTTGTATCATCTTTTATTTATTAATTAATAAAATATTGAGCAATTAAATACAATTATCCTTGACCCCACTTGGTCAATAATTACAAACTTTATAATAAAATTAAAGTATAATGTCTTCTCAAACATAAAATGTTTTTGCAAATCTGGGGTATGTGACATTCTTGCATATATTCAACATAGCCACAACAAATCCCTTCATAGCTCTACTGGAAACAACCATTTCCGTGTTTAGGGATCCAACCATTGCACCAATCGATGTAGTTCTCCCCATTTCCTCAATGTAGGAGGAATATTCCCACGCTCACACCGAAGAAAACATGGACACTCTATTTTTTGAATTGATTCAACACATCCATTAGCAATCCCATGGCATTCTAGAGAAAGCCAATTCCAAGTACAAGCAACAACATGACCAACATCGAATTCCGCACAGAATTCAGGTGGGTGATAAGGTTTGGTTGCATTTGTAGAAAGAGAAGCTCACCGAACCCCATCATAAGCTTAATATGTTTTGATAACGGTCATACACTATCTCCAAGGAAATCGATGAGAATTCCTTTGAATTAAGCTTCTTCCCTTTCTTAGCATGCACTTGGTATTTAATGTGGACCTCCTTCTCCCATATTTTTCACCGTTGTTGGACACCTCAGAGGTGGCAAAGCAGTTGGCACCGTCAAAACTCAACTCTAACTATTTGAAGCATGATACAGTTGATTGGATCATGGATACATAGTTGAAGGGAACTCACCAACAGCATGTTCATCTCTATTCAGTCGTCAAATCTGGGCAGATTCTTCACCAAGGAAACTAGTTCATTAGGAGTCAAATTTAGCAGAAGTTTCCTCATATGATGCGGGAATATAATGCGATGGAGAAAATTGCTTCCTAAGCAAAGAGGAATGATCCAAATGGATATCAGTTCCACCCACCTATTCAACTAGCTCAAAATAGTTTTTCCAGTTTGGTAGTATTTTACATATTTTGTTGTCCAAAACTTTTGGGTTTCCTTTGCGGCCCTAAACGACTTTTTTTTGGCGATTCCACGGTCCATGCATAGTTGTAGCTAGTATGAACAAGAGAAATGTGTACTTCTCAACTTTAGCTTTTCAACATGCTATCGCTCACCCTAAATGGAGATCGTATGCAAAAGTTATGCCCTAGATAAATTGACACAACAATTAACCACCTCGGGGCCCACAAACAGTTTTACAGTTCATCTCCTATGGTTATTTTTTTTGATGTTTATGGTTTTTTCCTTCATATTATGATAAAAATTCCATTAGGCCTCCTTTTGTAATCATCTTGCCATGAATGATCATAGCCACCACATCTCTTCTCGTAGATATAACTACCACCATTCTAGCTGCTTTTATTTTACAGTATGTTTTGTTTCATTCATTTAATAGAATATGAGTTTACTATAGCATTATGGTCCTTGCAATATTTTTGTGTATGTGGTTCTGTATATGCTCTTTCATTTAAGTCTCACATACATTCAAATTAGCAAGCCCAATGAAGAAGGTTGGGTAAATGTATATATTGTGGAGACAAGTGGTCACTAGGGCACAAAAGTAGCAATAAAAATTCATACAAATATGAAGCTAAAAGAGAATTAGACACCTCATCGGCAACTTTGTTGAAGAAGGAAAATAATTGTCGTGGATGTGGTAAGAATTGGGTTCCAATTCATACGTTTGCATTTGAACACTTGTATCATTGCAAAATTATAAATAGAGGTTTCTGTTGAAGTAGAGGTTTATGTTAAAGAAGACATAGTAGAATTTGACGGGGATGAAAAATCACCAAAGATATTATTGGAAATAATCACATGCACTAAGCGGGATCACAAGGAAGAAGTGAAACCGTCTATAGTAAGATATATTGCACCTCATTTAAGGAACAATAAAAATAGCTAGAACATTTAGGATGAAAAACCCATGATATTGATTGCAACAATTCCAGGAAAAATAGAGCCACAGGAATTAAAACTCAAAGGAAGCATAAAGATTAAAAATATAACTACTCTCATAAACTCTGGAAGTACACACATTTTCATGGATATCAATCTCATAAAACAACTAAACCTTTTTGTATATCCTATAAAGGATTTCATTGTTATCATTGTTGATGGTCAACAAGAAAAGGGAATAAATAATGCAATTTCTATACACATACAAATTTTGGAACTACAAATTGGATAATATACTCTACCACTTTGTAGGATGGACATGATATTAGGAATAGAATGGTTAATACAATGATATACCTATGTTACAAATATTTATGAACAATTTATAGAATTAAAATGAAAAGGGAAGAATTACAAATTATATGGGTCAAGAAGCCTATGTCATCCACTCAAATAACCCACAAATCTCATACTTTTTCTACAAAACAAATCAGTTTTTAATCGCAGTCCCAAATCAATATGACTCTCCTGAATTCAAGATGAGATCATCCAAGGTAACTTGATTTAAGGAAAAAACATTTCTAAAAGGGAAAGCAAAAATATTTATATATTAAAAGTAAAAGATTAAAAAAAACGATCTAATTAAAAAACATTTGTCATATAACTTTGATATGTGAAAAAAACATAATAAAAATATATAAATTATGTAGTAAAAATAAAAATAAGCTAACTAATATAATTTAAAAACAAAACATTTGTCATGGCCTTTTTTTATGAAAAGGCGGCAATAACTTTGCATTATAAATTTATTATAAAAAATTGGCTTTTCGCCTTTGCAAACCAGGTGATCATAAGTAAGATTGTGGCATCGGTTCCAAACCATCAAATAAAGGAATCCATCTATCAATGAGTACGAAAGATTAGCCCCTATTTTACTGGGAATGACAGATTATACATTGTATTGGGAGCTTAATATTGGGAGTGAGAGAAGATCAAGTGGAGATAAAGCTAAGCATCGATAGCAGATGTTATAACAAATATGATTGGAACATCAGTGAATGTAGGAACAACAGGAATGCTAGCTGGGAAAGCTTTTTTATAGCGTTAGCCAGCTTAAACAGCTAAAAAAAATAATGCTTAATATGTGCATCTGCTGGTTCGAATGCCTATATTGAAAACTATATTTATAGTAAAGGCTATTCAAATATAAAATTATCAATTATTCATTCACCATATATATATATATTATTTTATTTTATTGATTCATCATTTATTACTATATTTTTACATTTTATGTGTTTATATCCCAATACAATTTAGAAGCTTTTTCACTCCAATCATTTATTACTATATTTTTACATTTTATGTGTTTGTATCCCAATACAATCTAGAAGCTTTTTCACTTTAAAAATTAAGTTGACTACTAGTAGAGTGTTAGAGTGTTGCATCCTAGCTTTGAAGGGTGCCTTTATTTTATGAGCATATAATAGAATGTTGATGTTAACTCTAGAGGCATTTGTTCAAATCAAATTTATCTCGTCTTATTGGATAGAGGTGCTTCCAAACTATCTTTGCTTTAAGATTTTTGGGTGAAGAATGGTCATTGTTGGGCCTATGGGTAGTAGGGAAGAATTCATGCAGAATTATGTCTTAAGTATAGAGAAGAGCATAAAGGAGAAAGGGAAGAATGTTGCGACAGAAGAAGTAAAGTAGAAGAAGAAGAAGAGGAGAAGGCGTTGGAAGAGGAAGTTGCGCTAGGCAAGCAAGCCGTGACAGAAGGTTAGAATGTGATGTGTGATCAGGAGTAGAGGGCGTGCAAATGGAATAACGGCTAGCAAGCGACAGTAAAGCATCACGTTGAGAAAGAGACAGGCCTTAACGAGTGTGAGTACAAGCTCAGTTGGAGCCGACAGAAACCACACGCCTAAAGGCATCTTGGTAAGTGAGGCGGATAGTCCCTCCCATTATGTGTTGTTAGAATAGGAAAGATAGCCTGTTGGTTGTATATAGTAAGTCGACTAATATAGTGGCAGAAAAGGAGGCTGTAATGAGTCTGTATAGAGACTGTATCGAGTCATTATTTGAGTCTGTAATAAGCATGTATGGGATCGGTACCGAGTCTGTAATCGGGCTATAAAAGAAGGAACCCAAGCTGTATATGAGTTAGCTTCTAGTGGCCTTTAGCAGTTTATAGCTTCTGAATTCTAGATTAGACTCTTGGTATATGCTTGAGCTAGACTTGGTAGATGTTTTGGTTAATGGATTTGTATTGTTGAGTGCATCAGAGTAGAGGATCTGCAGCTGAGTGAGTAGAAGAGTAGCGAAGGTTGAGTCGATCCAGGCTATGTGCGGATCACAAGTAGAGGTAGAGTAAAAGGAGAAAAGAGATAAGATCAGAGAGCACGAGAGGGAGAAAGAGTCTGTAAAGTTAGTAGAGAAGATCTTGAGCAGAGTCTGCAGCTTAGGGCACAAATAAAAGGTGAATCTATTTCTTCATGCCAAATGAAGAGCACCTTGTGGTTTTCGCCTGAATGGGTTTCCATGTTATATTCTATGTATATGTGTGAATGTTGACAGTAACTTAGATATATGCGTGATTATTGTAGTGAATGGTTGGTTGTATATTTGCTTATAAATGAATATATGTATGATAGTTGCATTGCATTATTGTATATGATTATATTGCATGTCTGTTGTTTATTTACTAAAGTTGTATAAAGAGGAGTTGGGTCACAGAATAGTTGTTAAAGCATAGTAACCGTAATAAGCCAACCCCGGAATCCGTAGAAGCCTTGGCACAGAGTCAAGGTACTAAAACACCCTCCCACCCAACTGCGGAAACGTGGTTCTGGCAGTTACCCATTATGAGAGATATCTTGGGTGAGACGGCATCTGCGTCGCAGGTGCTGCCGATTGAGCTCTACTATGTCGGGTCGATATATCGAGCTTTGTTGTGCTAAGCAAAAGGGATTGAACCTGGGTCTGAATCCCTGGAGAGAGGGACAAGGAGAGACAGTAAATCCAGCATCAATGACATATTTAATGTTATTCAATAATATTTACATGACTATTAGAACTATTGGAAACCTTCATGGTAAAGAGTGTAATTTTTTGGAAGATTATTACGATGTTATGCTTGAACATAAAAACCACTATGCAAAGGAAGAGGTGTGTGTTTTTGGCACATGAATGTAGCTTAGATGGTAAAAAGATGACACATATGGCATAAAGTGATGAATCGGTGGGAAAAGAGTGAATGCGAATGAAATTTTCTAAAAAAATTACTATCGACATTGTATTATAAAAAGTTAAATACCAATATAAATTATGTATTATTTTGGCTTTATTGTATTCAATTATAGGTATGGGGCAAATTCTCTAGAAGTTAGATCTAGTTCATTGCTTTTACAGTTGGCATAGTTGGATTAAAGTATTTGTCATTAATTCAATATGTATAATGCTTATGAAATCTCTCATTCTTCCTAAATGTCTAACACAAACAGAGGGACATTATATAATTCCTCTTACATTGACAAAAAAAATTAATTGTGCACCATAGATAATTAAACTTCTATGCATTTTTCCAGACATAATAGGCCTAAGCAACCAGTGTAGAGATCCGAAGCAATAGTTAAATTATGGGTTTCTAATAAGCCATGCAATTAGACTCTTCTAAGTTCATGTCAACTTTTTTTTTTTTTCTGAAATAAACTAAGTCAAGTCAAAAGTCCAAGTTTGACTTGATCTTCGGTGATACTCATATTTTAGACTTGAGAGTATTCTTTAGAATCAAAGTCAAATGCATCCCATATTAACTCATTGAGTTCAACTAATGTGTCTCGTGAGTAAATTAGTCTTCTATTTATAAAAGACAAAATAATGAAGAAACACGTGTTTACATGTTTTTATAACCCAATTTTATGGTAGACAACCAATAGACCCGTCAAATACACGGAAGCTATGGTGTTTTGGAGTATGCTGTATTATTGATGTAATTTTAAATGAGTGATTAAAAATTTATATTAAATGGACATGATAAACTTTCATATTTATTCTAAAAATTTATATATTTAAAAAAAAATTAAGTCAAATATCAAGTTCTTCTTCGGAATGAGTCAATCGGTACCCTTTGGTATTGATAAGACATTCTCCTAATTTCTTCAAGTAACTTTGTTAATAATCACAAAGTTACATTTGAGGCTTGAGATTCATGAGCTCAAAATTGGGAAAAAAAATATTTCCATCCTACAATCCTCTTCTCAAATTATTTTGGTATTATAAGAAATAAAGATAGCTTTACTTGATTACAATTTCAATTCAATTTAATAGTTGATGTAGATAAAATATTCTCCAAAATCCATCCAAATTAAATGCATCATTATTTTAGTATTAAGTATTTGACTAGAGATGTCCTAATTAGATACTTTACAAAATCATTCCAACAGGTCAATCTTAACATTGATTGATGTAAATTTTCAAACTAGAATTATAGAACATGGAAAGTTGAAATATGCACGAGAGTTACATGCTATCATGGGGTTCATGTTGATGAGCTTGATGATTAGATCTCATGCTAGCTCTTTTCGTTTATCAACTACATATATGTTCCTATATGTATTATCCGTGGAGAATAGATGGTGTATATAAACAATGTATATTCATTTTTTGTATGAACAAGATGATACATATATCTTTCTACACACATGGTTTTATTGGTTTTTGGTTATAAGTGTCAAATTATGTCATCATTTAATTATCATGTTTGTATGGTACATGCATGCGTTTGGACAATAACTTAATGTAACCAATGTCAATCAATTCTGTAATTAGTTAAAGGATCACCCAATGCATTTAATCTTCTTGGAATATGAACATAAGTGATAAACTCAAATTGACATTCAAGAATATGTACCCTTAAATACTTCCTAAAAAGGATTGGATCACAAACCTGATAAACACTGTTTAGATTAGATATTACTAACTAGGAATCCAAATTGATGGTGGTGTCAAATGTTTAGAACTATAGCCTCTGTAAAATTTGGATAATGATGTTATATTCAACAGCATTGTGGTTACAAAACTGAGACAAACACTACCTGATATCACAAGTTGGTCAATGGGGGAAAAAAGCAATAGAAGCGATGTTTCAAGTGTGACAATTGAAGTTGTTCATGAATCGAATGTATAAAGGAGCAAGTGATGTCATCCATAAATCCAATGCAAAGGCAAGATAAGTCTCGACACTATCCAAGGTTTAAAAAAAACAACCTACGTAAAATACAAATTTTAACTTACAACATGTTACATGGGAAACATGAAGCAAAAGTGATCACGCATAATATTTATTCTAATAAATCCCATACTAGGGCTCATCTAAAGGAGTACATTCATGAAATACCAAATCATATGCTCCTTTGCATAACACACAACTCATAATGTAAGGGTTGTGCCACATATGTTCAAGTTTTCCTACCCCTAATTATCATGGTCTTGGTCATAAACCAAAACCAAGTCTCCTTCAGAAAATATATGAGGACGAACACTTTTTCATATTACCCTTATATGTATTAGTTCTAATTGGTTTTGATCTTATTTCTAATCCATTAGACCATAATTTCAACACTTTTTTATATCCTCCACTTGGTCATTGGACTGAGGATAGTAGGGAGGAGAATTTTCTTGTTGAAACCCTAACCCTGAGTTTCTAATTATTTCACCATGTGATTCTAGAAATGAGATCCATGATATGTGATGATTTCTTGAGATACACCAAACTAAATGATAATATGATTGAATACAAAAATCATTGGTGTAGCTCCATTATTTTTTGAGGTCGGCATAGCTCCGGACCACTTAGTAAAGTAGTGTACGGTAACACCTTACATATTTATCTTATTAGATAAATAAATATATTTTTATAATTCAATTGATTATATGAATACATAATCTCTCGGCATATATATAGTACATAATAGTGAAGAGTTATGTCTCTTCTCATGTCGTTTGTTGCATTTAGCATATACAATATTTATTAATTAAATGCTTAATCTAATTTATTATTCTATTTACATATTATTCTATTTGGTATGTTATAAGTCATATGTCATGTCCCCAATTTTAGCCTAAGGAAAATAGACCAAGGTCACCTAAGAAGAATTTAGAAAATTATTAATGGTGACAAATAAGGAGAAAATAATTATTGGTTAAGGGGAAGTAATAATTACCCAGTGCATGGTTTCTACTGTTCTATAGTATTTTTCTATGGTATGGGAAAAAGGTAGATAATAGAACATGGTTTTCATTGGCCCATGGTATTGGAGACTTTTCAAGGATAAAAGGCGGCAGAGGCAAAGGGAAAAGGGCATGCTTGAATATTTGGAGATTTGTTCTTGAAACCGTCTAGGGGTTAGCCTAGAGTTTTTGTTTGGGGTTGGAAAACTCCATCCATCCATTTTGTTCTAGTTTCGGTGGTGTGACGGACCCACCCTAGCTGGACAAAGGGGGAGGATCCATTCAGGGTCTTCATTGGAGCTTCATCATCCGGGTTGACATCACCTTTCAGGTTCTTGTTGGATTTATTTTGGTAGTTGATATCACAGCCATAGTTATTGTACTATTTACTCTTTGTTAGTAATAATAAAGGTGCCAATATTATCTCGCCATTGTTATGTGTATGGAATGTGTCTAAAGTGTTTGATGAAATGTCTATGAGAATATATGTTGATGGTGAAAGTTATAAATCAATGTAAAATTGATTAAGGTTGACAAATTCATAGATTTTGTGATCATCCCGGATCGGGGATATTACAGTGGTATCAGAGCTGGTTTTCCTGCTAGCCTGAGTGGGAATCTATTGTGGGTTTCTATTTCATGCATGTATGTAACTTCAAATCCAGATTTGGCGACTCATTGGCGATTTTCACAGTGGGAGTTGAGTTTTATAGGGTGGGGCCATATTTATCCATAAGACCGAGTTCATCTCAGGCCAATTTGGATTATGGCAGTTGCAGCCAGCCAGGGGTAACTTTGCCAAGATCAAAAATTTAAGATGGCAGCAGTCGTGATTTTATGAATACTGAAGGCCGCAAGAGAAGGGGGGGTCGTGTGCATCCCAATCAAATCGTGAGCAGTGTGAAGGCAGAAGAAGTCGTGATCTCCATCATGACAAGCATAATCTGAAAAAGGGACTGCGTTCAACATCATTAGGGTTTTGCAAGCTACTGCAGAGGCTGAGTTCCTATCATTTTGACTATCTATTCCCACGTGGAATTCCATTCCCTCAAGTGGGAGGTTCTGTGGAATCCGTAAGGGATATTGAGGACGCGATCCGTAAAAGAAGAAGGATCCGCATTGCAGGAGCTGTGAGGAAGTCGCGTGGCCCTTTGAGGGTTGGTCCTTTCTCGTGTGAAGGGTTGCATTTGGGGAGAGAGACCAATCTCTCGATTGTCAGTGTCGTAAATACTAAGGAGAGGTCGCACGGGTGTGGGAGCAGTCGTGGAGGGCCACCATGCTTGTGAAAATCGTAGGGTTGCAGGAGATCGATCCCTCTCATGCTGCAGGTCACAAGCTACAAGGGGAGGTCCCAGTTGACGTGAATGTCGGGATCGACTTCGTCTTGATCCCAACTCTTGTAATCTCGCCCTCCTGGAAACAAGGCTGCCGACGTTGCAAGGAAAGAAAATGATCGTTGGCATTTCGGGTGAACCGGTTTATTGTCAATCGTTGAGGAAAACATTAGCACGTTTTTCTAATGAGCTGCACTTGCTTTGCATATTAGCCAATCGAGCTGCATATTCTTCAGAAATATTCATTTTATCTGAAATCGCAGCCTCATATCTTTTCAGATTGATGTAGCAACTGCCTCACTGAAAACTAGGTGTAGTTCTGCTGAAGCGAGACCGAGTGTTGCTCATGAACAAGTTTATCAGCTGGAGATATTCCTTTTGGTGGAAGGACCGATTGCCTATCCAAGTCGTGGTGCCATCCAAAGAAGTGCAACAATATTGTCATGGTCTGTGGGTGAGTTTTGTAGATGCATTCTTGACGTGACATCTACAGCTATCCAGGACTGAAGAGCTGCTACAAGATTGAGTCTCACCATTAGTGCTACGAGTTTGGCAAAGAAGGGACTGTCATATAGCGAGAAGGGCTCACTAACACTATGTTTGAGTACAGACATATTCTTTGTAAAGGACTGGCAGCGGGATCCTGAATATATTTCCATAATCCCATATTTATTTGAAATTTGATGTGGGATATTCCGCTGCTACAGGAAGGTGCACATAACCCAAGGGTCATTTCCAACAAACACTTTATCTACCATGTCTTATTCAGATTCAAAGTCTGAGCAGTATGAGGAGTGTTCTTTCTATGCCCCAGAGATAAATGATTTTAAACAGTATGATGGCAGCTATGTGGATGAGGAACCCTGTTACAGTATCTCTACCCAATTCACACTTAGAGATGATGATGGTTACTCTTGTGACCACTTGTACAATGAATATTCAGACAGAGGGACCACACCACCAATGAAAGATCCTTTGAAAGAAATAGCATGGTGGAAGGAAACATGCATAACCTTGCCCCAACAGTATCAAGCATATGCTGTTACGATGAAGTCATACTCAGAAGTTCCTTTTGAATTTTTTGTGAATGCTTTGTTTGGGTATAAGCCCAAGAATGAAGATGTGGAGTTAGTGAAGAAAGGTCTATGCCCTTCTTGCAAGAGACCTTGGAGAGAAAATCACATATGTTTGGAGGAGCGAAATGAGGAGACCAACACCAGTGCTGGGAAGGATAATATCACAATCCTTACTGATGATGGTTATCAGCATAATGAAGCTATCACTTGTTCTATTGAGAATCAACCAGAGGCATCTCTCACTGAGAACATGGATCAAATAGCATCTATTGATGGATGCTATAGTGGAGGGGTACCTACTGATGGGTGCCGTGGAGAGACATTTACTGTTGAATGTCCATTCCTATATGTTGGTGACATAAGGGTTCCACTTAATGAGACTACTGCAAGAACAAGTTCACACGAGTCTGAAGAAGATGAAGATTTTGCAGTAGAGGAAGAGGTCCCAGGATCGATCTCATCATCACCACATGCACTTCATGAGGCTGATCCTATGTTGGAGGAAGAGAAGGCCTCTTTTCATGAGCTTTCCCATTTTAAAGGGTCACTCACGATGAATGACAAAAAGAGTCAAGAGGCCCTAGACATTCTCCAAGTTACTAGCACACTTGTGTCCCAATTGGCTTGGAGAGATGATTATGATGGAGGCACAAACATCCAATGGACTCATAGAGAAGATCCAGAAGGTAACATCAACAACTAAAGGTAATATCATGTGTTTGCTTTTTGATAGAAGTCATTTGATTGAGCTTGCTGAAATATTACATGAAGCCTCCATAAGAGATAATGAGGAAATTTGCAAGCTCAAACATGAATTGAATTCCACCCAAGATTGTCTGAAGGATGCTCAAGAAGCACTTCAAGAATCTAAGATCCAAAATGAGCAACTTCTTGAGGAGTAGCAAAGTTCACGGTCTCCTTCCTATGTTTCTGATTTTTGTATGGATGGGAGCGGAGAGATTCCTCATGGTGTGGTGAACCATGAGATTCAAACTGATTTGCAGATGTTTGAAGGGTTTAAAGATGAGCAAGTTGAATGCCAAACACTTGCCATGGATGAAAAAGAACACGAGTTGTCTCATAGTGCAAGTCTCGCACTCGTGGAAGAGGTACATGATCCTAC